>SNQJ01S0012612.1:10357-67538 GCA_010110895.2 Picea sitchensis | reverse complement strand
TTCCTATTTGCACGATCTCTTTTAATCTCCATTCCCAGAATGAAGTTAGCAGCACCGAGATCCTTCATGTCAAATTTGGAGGATAACTGCGATTCCACCTCCTTGATAACATCCATGTTATTTCCTACCAACAACATGTCATCAACATACAACACTACATAAATGAAGTGATTACCAACCTGCTTGGAATATACATAGTGGTCAACCCTGCTTCTTACAAATCCCAATCCAAGGATGTATGTGTCAAACTTTTGGTACTACATCCTAGGTGATTGCTTCAGACCATATAGTGACTTCTTTAGCTTACAGACCAACTCTTTCTTTCCCTTCACTACAAATCCTTCTAGATGCTTCATGTAGATTTCTTCTTCCGGATCCCCATGTAGGAATGTTGTCTTCACATCCATCTGTTCCACTTCAAGATCAAAAGAAACAACAATAGATAAAAGAAATCTAATAGAAGTTAACTTAGCAATAGGAGAACAAATCTCACCAAGGTCAATTCCCTCTACCTGGGAATAACCTTTTGCTACTAACCGAGATTTGTATTTCTCCACTTTACCTTGTGCATTAAACTTCTTCTTAAACAACCATTTGTTACTAACAACTTTTATTCAAGCTGGAAACTCAACTATATCCCATGCCTCATTCTTATCCAAGGCATCCATTTCTTCAACCATGGCCTTCTTCCAGAGTTTACTATCCTTTGAATTCATTGCTTCCCTGAAAGTTTTGGGATCATCATTAGTAATAGATAAAGAAAAATTGGAACGAAAATCAGGTGGACTATACCTTTCTGGTTGCCTTTTATCTCTCACTGATCTCCTCAATACTGGGGTATGAGCATCTTCTTATTCTTCTTCTTCTTTTGCTTCCTCTTCTTTAGATGATTCAGATGTTGCATCATCCAACTCAAGATCTATTTTCTTAGGTTCGTCTTGCGTTCGTAGGAATTCCTTTTTGGACACATCTTTTACCTCCTTGAAAACAACATCTCGATTGTAAACATTCTTGTTGGTTTCTGGGTTCCAAAGCTTATAACCTTTTACACCATCTTTATAACCAATAAAGATACACTTTTCATCCTTTTCATCTAGCTTACTCCTATTTTCCTTTGGAACATGTACATAAGCATCATAACCAAACACTCTAATATGCTGAAGAGAGGGTTTCTTTCCATACCATACCTTGTGTGGAGTTTTATCATCCAACACTGATGAAGGTGATTGATAGACCAGGTAACATGTTGTACCCACTACCTTTGCCCAAAATTCTTGTCCTAACCTGACACCGTTGAGCATGCTCCTTGATTTTTCCATCAGTGTCATGTTCATCCTTTCTGCAACTCCATTCTGCTGAGGAGTGTATGGAGTAGTCTTCTACCTTTCTATACCACACTTCTTGCNTCTCCACCATTATTTGTTCTCAATACCTTTATTTTCTTCTCTTTCTGATTTTCTACCAGAGCCTTAAACTCTTAAAATTTATCAAATACCTCAAATTTCTTTATAAGAAAATAAATCCATGTGTTCCTTGAAAAATCATCTATGAATGAAACATAATACACAGATTTACCTAGGGATGGAACAGGAACCGGTCCACACACATCACTATGTATCAACTCTAAGATCCCCTTTTCTCTTGTAGCACCAGATGGGAATCTTACTCGATTTTGTTTCCCATATATGCAATGTTCACAGAAATCAAAATCCAGAGTGCAATTAGACATGCCTTCAACCATACCTTTATCATGTAGTGTTCGAAGGCCCTTTTCTCCAATATGCCCCAGTCTTTGATGCCACAACATGGTCTTCTTTTTTGGGACAGTATTGGCCTTGTCTCCTTCATTTCTCTACTCAGGGACTACAGAAATGTTACACCCATTATTATAAGTGCTTCCCAACAAATTGTACAAAGTTCCACACCGAAATCCCCTCATCAACACCATTGATCCTCGTACCATCTTGCAAGTGTTCTTTCCAAATATAGTATCCACTCCTGCATCATCCAAATTTCTTACAGATATTAGTCTCCTGGAAAGTTTTGGAATCTGTAGAACCTAGAGGAGATTCCTAATCCTTCCATATTTTAGCAACAACTTAACCCTTCCACATCCCATGATTTTGGCTGTTGAGTCATCTCCTAGGAATACATCACCACCATCATATTTTTCATATTTAGAGAACCACTCCCTGTGAGGAGTCATATGGTATGAAGAACCTGAGTCGATCAACCATACATCATGGTCTGCATGTGTACTAGTAGATGCCAGGTAAACATCACCTCCTTCTTTAGTAGAGGTTTTCGCCTCTGTGGAAGAGGTACTATCAGATCCCTTTGGTTTTTCAACCTTCTTAGACTTGAAATATTTCTTATAATGCCCTGTTTTACCACACTTCCAACATTTCCTCAAAGATTTTCTTGGAGACTTAGATCTACCTATATATTTAGATCTCCACCCCAAAGGCTTACTGGGATTCCTGTCTTGGGTACGACCTCTTACAAATAAATCATCTGTTCTATGACCATCCATGCTTTTCCGCCTCATCTCTTCAGATAATAAGGATGCAAATACATCCTCATACTTCAATGTAGATTGAGTGGTACTACCTATTGCTACAACCAGATTATCCCAAGAGTATGGCAAAGAAAATAACAAAGTGATACACTTATCTTCTTCTGTAATCATAATATTGACAGAGCCAAGTTGAATTACCAGAGTATTAAAGGCATTTAGATGTTCTGTCACACAATATCCATATTCCATCCTAAGATGATACAACTTCTTTCGAAGAAACAACTTGTTTACCGGGGACTTTGATTGATACAAATTCCCCAACATATCCCATAGTTCCTTGGCTGTAGATTCTCCTAAGACATTCAACAACACTGAATCTGCCAGACAGAGTCGAATAGTACTCCTTTCTCTTCTATCCAATTTCTCCCAATCTTCTTTCGACATACCATTAGGTGGTGTACTAGTAGTTTGTGCACTAGTAGGTTGTGTACTGGTCATCTGTGTGACAGTAGGCTGCGTACCAGTAGGTTATGTACCAGAATCCACAACGATCCATTGTTCTTTGTCTACAAGAAGTTCCTCCATCTTTAGCTTCCATAGCTCAAAGTTTTTATCGTTAAAATTCTCTATCTCGATTCTAGAATAAATCGCCATTACTCTTTCTACACTCAAATCACCACTGCAAAATCTCCCACTAAACCCAAGTTTATCAAAGACCCAAGATAAACTTGATCTATTAAGACTGAGCCAAACCCTCAACAACAAAGGCATCCCTCTGAAGCCAAAAACGAGCTCTGATACCACATGTAAGTTTTAAACCTGTGAAGTAAAGAAATGTATATATATTCTTAAGCAAAACATAATTTAATCAATGGCTCATACACATAGTACACAGAGATTTTATACTGGAAACCCTCAACCAGGAAAACCTTTCTTATATTTCTTATATTGCATTTCACCATTCACTATACAATATATACAATGTTTTAAGTTATTTCATAGATACAAAAACCCTAATCCCTTAATCCAAGATTAATTTAGTAAACCACTAAAAATAGCAAAATCGTCAGACGCAGTTGTCGAATCTGATGCACCCACACACACACATGCAAAGAATATAACACATACCCAACAACTTTCTAAGGTATGTTATTTACAGGTCATCTCACCATTTTCACAATAACATTTTTTATAGAATGATTCAGACCATGAAATTGGGAGACCATTGAGAAAACATATCCAAGTAGTTGTTGTACAGATTTTAGTTTGTGGGTCGTTGTATTTTTGGAGTTACACTCCTTGGAAAATAGGGTTTGTGGCTAGTCCTGAAACTAGTCTAAATAGGTGTTTCGGGTAAAAACGTCATAACTTATTCATTACAAATCCAAATTCAGTAAGACCAAATGTGTTGGTTAGAGTACATTTTGAAGTATTTTGTGTATAATTTTCAGATCCATACAACAAATATTCTGTGCAGGGCACACTGTACAAGTTCACTCTCTAGAATAAGCCATAATTCAACAAGGTATGCCATTTTTTCTATAACTCATTTTCTGGGATGTTCCAAGTAGTGACACCTGTAGGAATTGCACAAAACACACTAAAGAACATTGTGTACTATTTTCAGATCTTTATTCATTACAGGTACATAGTTATGATTATTTCAAGTTAGGGTTGTTGACTAATCCAAAACTAGTCATGTGAGACTAAAGTAAAGTTTGATGAAAATGGTAGTCTCTTGTTGTTAAAGTTAAGGAAGGTTTGTAGGTATATGATCATATACACCACATCTATTACAGAGTTACAAATCATATTTGGATGATGAAATTGATGAGGGATTTTGGTTGAGATTGGGGTACAGGTTGGTGCATGGTTGATGCACTTGTTTATGGTACAGGTTGATTACAGGTTGAGGTACATGTTTATGCATGGTTCAGGTTATTGGTATAGGTTGTTTGGTTCAAATTGATTGGTACATGTTTAGAACAGTATATCTCACAGCGATAGTGTGACAATGGTTCCATAATTCTACTTATACATTAGGGCGGTTGGACAGGGCAAGGACAGGTGGTTATAGCCACCTTCCAGTTGTAGTCGGAGAACATAGGAGGTTGTAGCCTCCTTCTGGTTATATCCAGAGAATTGGGGATATGGATCTTCCCTTAGGTTGTAGCTTGAGAAACTAGTGGGTTGGATCCTCCTTCCAGTTGCAGCTGGAAAACAAAGGAAATTGGTGCTTCCAATGAATGTGATTTTCCAAGACATATAAGAAAAATCATTTTATGGTTTTCTCCCGCTTTGTGTTTCCACGTAAAAACACTCGTGTATTGTGTATGTGTATGATTGTTCATTGTTTATTTACTCTGAAAATATTGGATGATAATGATACATTTATATAACACTTGCATTATATGGTTAAATAAGATTAGATTTCTCTATTACCGATTCACCCCCCTATCAATAATCCAACACTTTCCACTTTTTCATTGCTTTCAACTCAAGACCTTGTTCACTTGGGCTGAAGATTTGGATTTTTTTTTTCTTGCGATGTTTCTGTTAGGGATTTTTATTGGAGTGTTGTTTTGTGTAGTTGGCCTTAGGTTGTTTCAGTGTCACTACTTTTGGATCATTGGTTTAAGGTGGTTGACCAACCATTCTGCTGGTTAGGAAGGACCCATGGTATTTCTCTTGAAAGTGTGGAGCCACCTCCTAGAAGGTGTGGTTTTGTATACCATTGGTTTGTAAGAATCAACGCGTGGGAATTTTATGGACATGAACAATCCCACAAGGGAAGAAATCATGCATAAGAATGACATGGCCAAAGTTATAGAGGATACCAACCAAATGAGCCCTTCCCAAGGGGATTCTTGTGCTTTTCCTTTCTTGGGAAATGTTGGTGCCCCCTTAAGGGCCACTTTGAACATTGTTGGGTTGAATTTAGGAATATTGATTTGGTTGTGGACCACTTCAAACGTACTGAATGCTATTGATGCTTCTTAGATAATCACCTTATGTTAGGGGCATTGTACATATTTTGATCCTTCACCTTTTGCATTCACAAAGTTTACTTCTCCTCCTCCTACCTCTTCTGGTGAAAGTCTTGCTATTGGTAACCAGAAGTATGAAAGGAATATGAAGATGAAGAGTAAGAATAAGAGGTCACCAATCTCTACTAGTCAATTTGGAGACCCATCACCAACCTCTGCAAGTGATGATAGGGGTAAGAGACTAGCCTCTGCTAGTAATGTTGGAAGCAT
Organism: Picea sitchensis; assembly: GCA_010110895.2. Lineage (NCBI taxonomy): Eukaryota > Viridiplantae > Streptophyta > Pinopsida > Pinales > Pinaceae > Picea > Picea sitchensis. The sequence goes on along the minus strand of SNQJ01S0012612.1, from coordinate 61,763 downwards.
AATCCTAGTCACTACAAGTCATGCTAGAAGCAAGTCACCAACCTATGTTGGTCATGTTGGAGACCCATCACCAACCTTTGTAATTCATGCTAGGGGAAAGTGATCAACCTCTGCTAGTAATGATGGAAGCAGAAACCCAACCACTACAAGTCATACTGGCAACAAGTCACCAACCTCTGTGAGTCATGTTAGAGATAGGTCAAAAACTTATACAAGTCATGTTGAAGATGAACACCCAACCTCTGCAAGTCATGAGGGGGAAAGAGCCTAGTTCCTGCAAGTCATACTGGAGTTTAGAAACAAACCTCTTCTAGTCATGATGGATACCTATCACCAACCACTGCAAGTCATGCTGGGGGCATGAGTCTGGTCATTGCTAGTCATACTAGAAACATATCACCAACCTTTGTAAGTCATGTTGGAGATCAGTTAATAACCTCTGTGAGTCATGTTAGATATAGGTCACCAATATTTGCAAGTCATGTTGGAGTTGTGTCACCAAACTCTACTAATAACATTTGAGACGTACAACCAACCTATGTTAGTCATGCTAGGGGAAACCAACTAGCCATTGTAAGTCATGTTGGGGGCATTGATATGGTTGAGAAACCTAGACATATAGGACCTAAGCCCAAGTTCCCTTGTAATATTTGCAAAGGAGATCACCTTAATCATTTGTGCCTTGCTATTGACGTGGTATGAGAAGCGTGGTTCTTGTCTGAAGGCCCTTCTAGTTCTGAGTCATATTCAGTTTCCCCACAATTTATTTAACCAATGGTTGAGGAAGTGGTCGCACCAATGGAATATTTAGCTAGTCCCACTCTTCTCTTGGAGAGTGACAAGTCTAAGGAAGTGGTCTCGTCGATTCAATCTTCGACTAATCCCACTCCTCTTTCGGGAAGTGATGTGTCTGTTGACTGTGTCCTTAGCATTTCTAGTTCAATACCTTCTGAACAAGGGGGAATTCCACTCTCTTAGAGTACACTCCCTTCGAATCCTAGGATGGTTTCCTTTGATTGGAATTATCTTGTAGAGCCTCAATTTCCTTTTTCTCCACCCTTCCAGATAATGTTTGGAATTAATAAATTAGGAATTCATCGAGTTATTGCATATGAAGGATCCTCTGCAAGTATTTTATCATCCTCGACTTGGTAAGCTTTGGGTTCTTCTAAGCTTGTGTCAGTGACCATTGCACTGCTATCTTTTGAAATAATACCTAGCGAATTTCTAGGGATTCTTCCTTAGTTTACTATCACGTTAGGTGGGAAGATTGTCCTAGTTGATATATTAGTGGTGCCAGGCCCTTTAGATTTTAATTTTCTTCTTGGGAATGATTATGTATATGTGTTAAATGTTGTGGTGTCTACGCTCTTTCATGTGATGCATTTCCATCACAACGGAGGAATTTTCACTGTTGATAAGATTTCATCAGAAAATATCCATCCCGGTTCAACTTTACCTCAGGTTTCCCCTTTGTGTGTTCCTAGTGTCCAAGTAGACTCTTCCCTGCCATGGGTGAATTATGTGGCATCTTATCCTCGGTGTTCAATTTCTCCTAAGAATGATCCTTTACATTTATGTTTGCCTTCTTGAGACAAGGTCTTGATAATTGATCATGTGTTTTATTCGATGGGTGACTGGAAGCCTTTGCTTCCCCATATTGGCCCGAGTAATCTGGCGTTTCCTCTTGAGTATGATCTTGTTGTTTGTAAGACCTTGAGCCCTACTATTTTTGTGTTGTCGAATTCTAGTTTCCTAGATGTTGAGTTTCCTTCAGATGAGGCCATCCTTGAAGCTATGATTATGGATCTTTGACCTCCTCTTGAACTAAAATATTTATTGGTTGGTTACCAATGAAACCCTTGGCTTGATCCTAGCAATTATATATACCTGGAGAACTACTAAGATAAGCTGCAAGGTTATGCGGTCCTTTATACATATTGTATTTTTAGGGTTTCTTGTTTTCAAGTTCCGTATCCCTTAATACTTTTCTTTATCAGAGATTTCTATATTGGACTTATTAAATTCTAGGTAAGTGTTTTTGGTCTTATATACAAGAATTTGGAGATGTTTTATTTGGTACCTTTTCATTCCATTTCGATCCATTCTGATAGGTAATGATCTCAAAACTGACATATAAATCATGTTTTCTACTCCAAGCATTGTTGCATTATCCATTTCCTGTTTCATTTTTCCTTAGGATCAACCCCACTGAGTTACGACACATAACCTTCTCTATTGTTTAGAAGTGTTGTGATTCATGTGGTAGAGCATACCTTCCATGGATGTCCTAGTTTAGAACCTCTTTTGCATTTTGGCACCCATGCTGCAAGTTTTCCATTAGGCTCGGGAGTCCTATTTAGTCCCAATATGACTTTGCATTCGAACTTCATTCTTATTACTCAATCTTGTTCTGGCCATTACCTATAGGACTCCCTTCATTATATCATGGAGTCTCAGTTAAGCTCTTTTTGGACTCCTTAAAAATGAAAATATTGACGAGTGAGCTTATTTTCTTTCACACTCGTTAAATGAATTTGAAAGGACATATATTTGGTACAAGTTTATTGATAGGTGACCTTGCACTCAAAAAATGAAAAATCATCATTAGTCATTGATTGAGCGACTTTCCTTGTGTTCAACGTCAACAACAATCATCACACATAGGGATTCATGCGGTACCTTGGTTTCCATTTGACCCCATTGGTATATTCCTCATCTTTGTCAGTAGTATTCATCATTGGCTATTATTAAAAGATTCTCTGTCATGCAATATTTTCATTTGTTGGATGCCATAGTTGTACCTCGGTGTGGTACTTACAATATTTTCATCTCCAAATATTTGGACTTCTACTACCCCTCATGCTAGATGATGGATGATTCCTTAATGCCTTCCTTATAGTGGATCTATTCCTATCTACTTCAACACATCTTGCTTTGGGATAGGGATCTAGAATCATATTTGGCACCTTGGGGCTTGTGGTCATCAGTGGCAGGTTCCCTCACTATTGACAGTGGGAATACATATGTTGGAATACTGTGAGGGGGCGGTGAATCAATATGAGCACTTTATTATAATTTTTAACCACAATATGTAATCATTAACATCATCAACATTATATCATCAATATATCATGAGTAGTATAAATCAACAGAGCATAATAGACATCCAAAGAAACATAGTACACAATAATTTACATGGAAAACCAAATGGGAGAAAACCACGAAATGATTTTCTTATATATCAAATGAATACATTCATTGGAAGCACCAAATTCCAAATTCTCCAGCTAATAACCCTCTAATTCTTAGGCTCCAACCTGAAGGGAGATACAACTCCCTGTTTTCTCTGACACCAACTGGAAGGGGGCTATGACCCCCTTTCCTTGCCCTATCCTACCACCCTAAAATATAAATGTAAACCAATTTTCACTACCACAAACACTGTCACTTTCACTGTCACTGTCACGACCACTGTCACATCAACCTGTAACTTGTCACATAAACTTTTCACTATATCCAACCTGTCACTGTTACTGTGCCATCAACCTGTCGGTAGTTAGGGCTTTGTTGGTGCACTCTTGAGCGTTGAACCCTGGGTCTAACCCTATGCCAACAAATGGTTCTGTTGCTAGGATGTGGAACTGTGATTGATCGGAACTGAAGAAGAAGAATCTTTGTGCGAAATAAGCTCTGTGCGTAGATCTGTTGCCTTAGTGCATAGTGTTATGTTTGACCTGTGAAGCTTTGTGCCAAGAAAGAAAGGTCAGATCTGAAGAAGAGAGGTCAGATCTGAAGAAAAATAAGTCAGATCTGTGAAGAAAGAGGTCAGATATGCAAGAAAAAGGTAAGAATAGTTAAAAGTCTTAGATCTGGAAACTTTGCGCTCTGTAGAAGTAAGATAAGTGAAATGTTTTGTTTCTAAAGCATGGATCTAGGTATGTTTGATAGATTCTATCATAGCTTCAAAACTAGGGAATTAATAGATGAAATAAATTTTGATATGAATAGATCTGATAAGTATAGTGATAGATATGTTATACCTATGCATAGAAAGAATTTTGGGACTAACCAATGGATGCAGGATCCTAGAAAGAAATTTTTGCAGGCTAATCATTATGATCCTAGCACAAAGTACATGAAAAGTTGGGGATCATTGAAGAGAAAGAGAGGATTAACTCTTTGTTACAATTGCAGAAGGCCTAGACATCTTGCTAAGGAATGCCCTGGGCGAAGACCCAGTTGTCTTTGTTGTAAGGCTATGGACGATGAAGTACTGGATTTCTTTAGAATGATTTCTAGACTTGAAAAGTTGAATATAGAGAAAGTAGGAGATCCAGAGACTCAGATTATAGAAGAACCCCAGAAAAAATCAGAGAAAGTATTGATGAAAATGTAAGAAACCCTTAATGATCACAAAGACCTCATCTTATTAGAAATCTTCAAGAAGAAAGAACAAATCGAAGTGAGAATAAGAGACTTCAACATTGACTGTGTTTTGGATGAAGAAACACAAGTTAACATTATGACAGAAGGAACCTGGAAAGATATAGGAAGACCTGACATGACCCCTTCATTAGGAGGAATAGGGTTATTCAGAGGAAAGCTGGTAAACCTATGTGGAAAGCTCACTCAGATATCTATGAATTCTCATGGAGCTTCGACAAAAGAAGATTTTGAGATTGTTAAGTTCATGGAGGACAATGCCTTGGTTACTATGTTACTTGGTAAACCTTGGATTGAGAAAGATCAAGCCAGAAAAGGACCTAGAACAACAAAGACAAGAGTTAAGAGACTTCATGACTAGAAGGATCGCGCAGTTGATTGAAGAACGAGAGAACATATCAAGGGTTCTTGACCCATGGAACTTGGATGACGAAGTTGAAAGAACACTAGAAGAACCCCAGAGGACCGAAAAATATGTTGGACGAGTAATACCCGTGGATCTGAAGAAAGAATCTCAGCACTGCGAAGTTACCATGCCAAGATAAGAAAAGAATCAGAATGGAAAAAGGATAACCGAGATGAAGCTCACTGGGAAGAAGGCTAGAAAACTCATGAAGAAGAAAGCGAAGCTAGAGAAATTATAGAACGTTCCAGAAGAAACCCCGCAGAAGGAAAACATGTCGAATTTGATCTTTGCCGGAATAGAAGAACAATGACATATGGAACTTAGCCATGGCAAAGTAATATAACCGTTAGACGACGATATACCCATTCCGCTGATGTCCCAAACGGCTCGAAATAAAGTTATGACATGTTACCTGACCGTTAGACTACACCATAATGGATAGATCAAGAGTTAATGGACCCTCCTATCCATTGCAAGAATTTCGTTACAACTTTGCTTACTTATTCCGTCGCACCATGCCCGAAAGACACTTTTTCCAATTGAGAAATTGAGCTCACATAATACCCACATTGTGGAATAGTGACTACCCCACCTTGCTCTCTACTTGATTATGGTATCTTCATCCCATTGACAAGCTGAGAAACTGATCCCAAGCTTACATGTCCGACGAGCTTAGCACAACAGAAGAATTGGTGAGAGAAGTACTCGCTAGCTTAAGAACCGAAAGAGTTATGTCAGAAAGTGGAATGTCCACCGGCATCGAAGCCTCATCATCAAGAGGAGTAGTAACTTCTCCATCCACTGCTCAAGCTGGACCATCCCGACAGACCGCTGAGAAATGTACTAAACATAGAGATGACATTGCGAATGCCAAACTGATCCCGAGCATCTTTCCCTCTTAAATACCTCTTCTGAAAGGTGAAATCAACCATGATAGTGTGCCCTGAGATTACGACTATCCTATGATCACTGCGTACCTACCAAAGGGAGTGCACGTAGTTCACACTGAGCAGACCAAGCTCGCAGCATTGAAGTTTTGCGACTTCAACCTTGGTGACTGGAAAGCCTGCAGTATGCTTTCCCCTCACAAGTATCTGACGATGACAAAGGGGAAGAATTCCAAGATCATCCCTCAACAATGGATGATGAACCGTGCGTAGTCCACCTTACTTAATGTAATGAATATTCCACACTTTGGCAGGCACCAGGAGGTGAACGCTTGCGTAAAATTGATACTGGCGAGCTACCATGGAGGATATCTCTGGTTGAACCGATGTATAATGATTTATCCGACGCTGATCAATCAGATTACCAGGCTGAGCATGCAGGGCCTTGACACATAAGAATATTACCTTGGAAAGACCGTGGATCACGCTCTTTCACATAAGATTAAAGAGGCCTATGGAAATGTTGAAAAAGGCGCGCGAGGTTACAAGGTAACCTCTATTGACAATGGTGCAGTGTGCCTCGCCTGTCAGATGATCGCAGGAAATTTAGTCTGCAAGAATAGACCGACGCAAGTATCTAGGTTTGTAGTTGATCTGGCAGGAAAATGCGTAGAAGGAGTCCAAATGAACTAGTTGAAGTACTTAGCGGATCAACTTGAATTGGATTGCAGAGAAGCATAAGAACAAGGATATGAGTTCCACTTCAGCTGACTTCTCATCCTGATCACCTTTATAGCATGGGAGATGCCAGAGGATGTCATTTTTTCTTAAACCCTATCGTTTGAACCATTGGCTGCGAAGTTCAGTACATTATGGTACACGACAGATATGAATAGGCAATGGTAGTCGAATACCCTCTTTCATAGATACTACATCTAGTTGAATACCATGATACAAGCCACACCTCACATTACTCCGAACACACTCCATAGATTCAGACCCTTAATGAAGTTCAGTGCGGACCGCCACTTCATATAGCGAACTCCACACGCTGATGAGCACTAGGAACAACTGCAGTCCTATTATAAACTGATATAAGAAGACCTTGAAGATATCACCAAGGAATGGTCGGTGGACCTCCTCGTTGCAACAGATCCAGTGGATATTTCAGATATCAGTAGCCCAGAAGCTACGCAGGACACACCTAGGCCCAATTAGATGTAGAAGACAAAGAAGACAAAGGAGACAAAGAAAACTAAATAGGTTCAAGATGTGGATAGCCGCTCTGTAAGGACATCTTCCGTCACACCAGATGAAGAAGGTAACGACGAATACCTAGAAGAAGTTGAACAACAACCAGAAGACGAAGTCGAAGTTCTAAAGAAAATAAAAGGGTCACCTTTGAAGTCTTCCGTTAAGAAGAAAGCCAAAGCGACCGTGACCAAGATGAAGACCACACTCAATACAGATGACTTCAGCTTTCTCCTCGCAAATTTGAATGAAGCTATAGAAGAGATCACAAAAAATAAGGAGGCCAAGAAAGAAACGATGTACAAAAAAATTGAAAACGAGCTCCGAGGAGTGCAATGATCACTTTAGTCTAGCCGTGCAACACCTACGACGCCCCTGCTAGAAGGAACAATAGAAGAGGGAGATGAATCATTTCAATTCTGTAAGATCCCCGATATAGTTGAAGTTCATCTTCGGAACACATAAGAAGAAACAATGCAGGTTACAGAGGTCCTACATAAAGAACAGGAGGAAATCATAGAGTAGCGTCGAGCTGTGCAGCAAGAGAAGGATGCCATCCTAGCAAAATTTTAAGAGGTCCCATGAACAACGCATCGTATAGTAGCAGATTCATATGATCCAGAGAAAGGTCATGGAAGTGACGCAGCAACTTCAACCTTTGCAGGATAGGGCATGTCAACTATTCTTAGATATTGAGAGCTAAGGGACAGACTTGGAATAGGTCATGAACACAACAAAGCAGTGCTTAGAAGGAACAGTTAGTAACACACTCATTCAGGATTTTTTTGAGCAAGAAGCAGTAGCAAAGAAATAGGTCGAAGCTGCTCGAGCAAAGCTCGAGGCCTTCGAGGCAGAGTTACCTAAAGAAGAGTGAATCAGGACAAGTCATAGGTGAGTGTTGGGGGCCTGTTGGCCCTCGATCAAGTTTTGAGAAATACTTGGTCATAGTTGACCGTTTGGTACTTTGACTGCCTGTCGAAGATGGAGTGCATGGTGAAGCGGAGATCACGGGATCTCGCCACCTTTTGTGGAACCTTTTTTATTTTTTTGGGGAATATTGTAATGGGAAAGGGATGTCGGCCCTTGTTTAGGCCTTTTTATATGTATAAATAGAGGTCTAGGCCATGTAAGAAAGGAGGCCCTGTCTAGTCGATGGCTTAGTGCATAAGTTGGATCTATGTGATCAAAATTCTATGTGACTGTAAGATCTATGTGCATGCTGTAATAAGTGTTGAGTGCACAGAGTGTGAGAAGGATTAGTGCTTGGATCTACCTGGGGAAAGAAGATCTAGCAAGATGCACAGATCTCTTGTCCTATGTGGGGTAGGACTTGAAGGCTAAGTGCTAGTAGAGGGATCTGTGTGATCAAGTATCGTAAGGCTATGTGCATTTTGTGTAAGACTTGCGAAGCTGAGTGCAAGTCTCTGTGAGAGACTTTAGAAGGCTTTGTGCCGAGTGCAAGCAATAGGGATCTAGCGAGCTGCGTAGATATTTTATCCCATGCAAAGTAAGGGTCATTGAAGCTCTGTACTGTAACTGCCTGACCAAGATAATATAAAGAAGACTTTGTGGATGTATCCCCAGGGTGGGGGTGAACCATGGTAACTCTGTGTATTGTGCTGATGTGTTTGTCTCTCTCTTGCTAAGTGATTTGATATGTTTAGATAGATCTATTGATGCTTTGTGCTTACAAGATATGAATGCATGCTATATGTGATACATAAGATGCTAAATGCTTAATCTATTGAGTATAACCTGTTTATCATTGCTAAGTGCTAGCTCTGAGTAATTACTGCGGTGCTCTGTGCTTTCTGCGAAGTGTATTAATGAATGTATGTTAGGAAATGACTGACGCTAAGTGCACTGTAAGAAAGATAATCACAGATCTATGTCCCATCTAAGGTTGTAGACACTTGATTCCTGCAACCACCCCTGCCTCTACCTCAGGTGAGACTTCATCTGCTTCGCAGGTGTTGCCGAAAGGGCTGGTAGTTAGGGATTTGTTGGTGCGCTCTTGAGCGTTGAACCATGGGTCTGCCCCTGTGCCAACAGACTCCTTGAGGTATATTTATTCTTTTGTTGGATAACCTCTTTCCTTAAACTTAGTGGATTCTTAAATTTCTTGTTACAACCACTTTACCCTTTCATTAAAGACTTGTAACTAACTAGGGGCTTCTTGACCATTATTTGGGGCTTCTAACTTCACAAGTCCATAAGTCCTTAGCCGTGAGGAACTATGTGGCATACCACCTATCAATATAAATGGCATGATGAGGAATATCCATCCATGCATGAGATAATTTCATTTACACCATCCTTCATGACCTTTTTCCTTGATCAAATATGGGTTCCATAACCATTTCGTTGGGGCTATCAGACTTTTTCAAGGTTTGACATCAATGACAACCAATATTTCCAAAATATCCCCCTTTGGAATTGATGGAAACACTGATGGCATGGTAACACTCATGATCCTACTCATTCTCCCCATGTGACCATAACTCCCTTTGGGACCATTTCTCCCCCTGTCTCAATGCATTTATTCTTTCTCTCTATTTCCATACATATGTTCTTTGTATCCCCCTTTGACATTAATGGAAAGGGTAATTATCCTTAGGGATTCTCCCACTATATACAAGCCTCTAATTTCTCTTCATGGTTCTTCATCATGTAAATCTCTGATGTATATGAAAATAATTCAAAAATTTCTTTACTTCTCTCCCCTTATCTTACTGTGTCCAAAGCCGTGTTGATCACTGTGGGGAAGAAACTACTCCAAGTTTATGTCAAAGATACTCAAAGGTATCCCTCAGAAGAGGGTTGGTGAAGATATATGCAATTTGATCTTTTATCCCAATATATTATAGCTTTATGTTCTTCTCCATATCCTGTTCCCGTATAAAGTGATACTTGATCGGAATGTATTTCATCTAGGAATGCATCATTGGATTCTTAGAGATAGTGATAGTGATGGTGTTGTCATGGAGTATTGAAATGGTCTCATTGTACTTCACTTGTATATCCTACAAAGTTTGCTTCATCCATTGAACATGAGTGAAACATGCTTCCACTACAATATATTCTTCCTTTGATGTGGACAAAGATATTGATGATTGTTTCTTTCTTACCCATGATACCAGACACTCACCTAAGTATAAATCTACTCCACTTGTACTTCTATCGTCAATGCTACATGCCCAATATGCATCTGTATAGGTGACCAAAGTTAGATCATTCCATTTTGGATACCATAGTCCAAAATATTCTGTTTCCTTGAGATATATGAATATTCTCTTTATTGCCATAACATGTGTTTCTTTCAGTGCTTCTTGAAATCTCACAACCTGTCCAACTACTTACATTACATCTAGTATTGATGCTGTCACATAGAGTAAGCTACCAATCATTGATTCGTAGAGTCTCTGATTTTCATTCTTAGAATCATCATCCTTGCTTAACTTGTAGTTGGTCTGCATAGGAGTACTCATGAGTTTGCAATCTTCCATTCCAAACTTCTTTAGCATTTCTATGATATAATTGGTTTGAGAGATGAAAATACCTTTATCACACTTGTTGATGATTAAAATCGCAATGAGGAATTTTGCCTGCAAAGTATTGCTAGAGCCTTATTATTTAAAATATGCTAATAATATAATAATAGTAGGTGGGACCCCCTTGTAGACTGTGTTATCACCCTAACAATTTTTATCGAGATCTAAAAACTTTTGAAGTTTAGCGAGATGCTATACCATGGTAGAGGTGCGATAGTTCAGGGTGCTTGGCTATATTCCATGGTGTGTGAATGAATGTAGAGGAAGTGGGAAGGGAGTATCTCGATGGGCCGTCGATCTTGAAGAATTTCAGATCTACGGTCGAAGACTACATCGAACAAACAAATAGCATGAAACTTAACATCGTGAAGGTAGATAGGGGAAAACTACTCCAGTTTCGACAGGGAACACGTGGTTCTCTTACACACACATCGGGGGAGACGACAGATTGCCCAAAACCACTTTTCCTATGGCCCCGATGTCACGTGTTTCAAAATTTCATGTCAATAGGTCACGGGGAAGATGGCAGTTGGTCAGATCACCTCACATCATCGGTCTAGGTACTTTCCCGATGACGTACCAAAAGGACGTCGCCACATAACTAACTCAAGGCTCATCATTCAAAGTGGATTGATGAAGCGTGGCACACCAAGGTACCGTGACAGTAATTCGTGAGCAAAGTACACAGAACATCAAAATCTCAGATATGAATCATTTTATCTTATTCTAGGAAATTGTCATCTTATGCGTAAGAAAAATAAACTCGGCCTATCCTCTTGAAATTATGTAAACCCAAAGGGTGGCCAAATCAAGGTCTCTGCGAAGTTTGGAAAGCATGGATAATATCCGTCAAACGACATCTAGCGCAATTGGGTTCTCAACTAAGGTACCAGGCATGCCAATAAGTAAGAATGAAAGATGGTTCTTGCAGATGTAGGCGACTAAATTTCATACCGAACCTGAAAATGAGACAGAGTCGGGAGTAAGATTAAACCCTGTTATAAGGGATCTTGTCATAAATTAACACACGTACAACACCTGCCACCCAGTCGTAAAGAAGAAGAGGAGCAAAAGGATGAAATCAGAGGCCAAAACCGAGATGATAGAGAGCGTCAGGGAAAATTCCGATTGGTGGAGTACCCTGGAGGAGGAAATCGCCAAGCTGAGGTGAATCCTCGGGTAAACTTTTGGTGTATTTCAGATAGTTTTGGATAGATGTCGGCTTAAGAGAAGGGAGTCCTGATATGACAGACCAATTACTAACGATCCCTTTAAATAATACAACCGTTCTTCCTTTTTTGTAACTCATATCTGTTTTTAGAATTATGAGGAAGTCAGAACGTTTTAAATTCCATATGAAATTCCTCTATATATGCTTGGCCTCACGAGTATAGAAGGATGGATAAAAGAGGAGCCTGCCCTCTGTGCAGGAAAACTTTATAAATCTCTGGGGCTAGAATGAATACATGGGTGTAGAGGTAGATTTTGGGACTTTTTATGAAAAGATTCTAATTGGTGGTGTTATGAGTCTCGTTTTCTCTCATAGTATGTGATTCTTGTTATTCTGTATTTTCATTTTGCTTTCTTCTGTCTAAATTGAGAAACTAAAAGTCCAGAATTCATTATTTGATGCTCTCGGTTTGACGATTTAGACTGTGTTCATCTCTTCTAAACCATTTCAGAATTCATTACTATAATGCTCTGATAACAGTTGTGTGTTTCTTTTCTTCTGATACCATCTGAACATTTCAAGCATAAACTCAGAAGTCACTTTCTCATTTAGCCTTTTCCTCTGGATTGTTTTCACGATGTCATTGTTGTCTGTTCTTATCACACCTGCATAACAAACATGTTAGTAAAATTACATGAAGGGCAGTTTTGAGAGAGGCAAAATACTAGAACAAATGCAAGGGAAGGGGACCTAGTTCTGCAATATCACATGTGAATAACTTAAAGGAAATGAGAAACAATTGCAAGGGGACGAGTTTAAAGCTATCCTAACTATAATACATGCATTAAAATACTTGATGATTATTGTTAATCCCTAGCTAGGAAGTAAATAGTTATGAAATTGTGATTGAATTACATGTTTAATATGCATATGGTGTGAAATGTGGTGACACACTTGGCAAGGTGATAGTGCTAATGGTTATGCAATGGTTAATTGAATTATGTGGCCGATCCACATATGGTATATTTGGATAGATTCAACATCAGTGGCTCATTTGACAAGGTGGTGAATGTTAATGGTTATGCAATTTTTTTTGAGTTATATATTAAGAAATTGGATATATGATATGTAAACCGCATTTGGAAAGTAACCTATGCAGATTCCAACGCAGAGTTAAATTAATGGCGTTAATTGGGAGCTGGTTGGCATGTACTAATGAGTAAATGAATTGTGGGTGGAGGCGACGTGCATTTACTACACGTCACCTTTACCCCTCTTGTTAGTCGCCACCCTAATCAGGCTATTGTTTGATATTACTGTTGTGTTTATGATCCAAAATTTTAGCAGGGAAGAACCACTCGACCTTTTATCGTCTTAAGGAATTTGATTACAAGTATGTAGTTTTTTTCCATTTGTGGCTATGCTCTGGTTATGAAATGATTACTGTATTAGGTGTATGGGTTTGTGTTTTCCTAAGTGTTGCAACTGTGTGAAATTTGGGTTCTTGGAATGAAGAGTGGATGATTCTTCCTGTAACAATTTTGAGTTCCTCAAGGTTATTGGTATTCCTGGGTGATATCTCTTTGTTATCACTACTGTTTCATTGGAGGGCTTTTGTTTAGTCTTGGGTGGATAGCTATCTTCATGCACTATCACTAAATCTGGTCTCTGGCTTTCATGGGTTTAATGGTCGGAGGTTTTCTGCGTCAATATGTTTTTTTCACTTCGTCATTGGTTGATTTCACCACCGGAGGTCATGAAATGAGGTTCTTCTTTGTCCTCAGCCCCATCTTCACCTCTGTGCTGTGATTTTTGACTGAAGAGAATGAGGGTTATACCTTACATGCATTAAATAACCTTTTCAAGGCCAAACTAGAGCCCTACCTTTCAATTGTGGTCCCTGTCATGGATTTGTGCCCGACCATGAACGAGTCGTGGTTTGTCCTGTATACACCATGACCTTGGGGTTTTGCAATTACAAAGAGTGGATATGCCCTCCCCATGTTGAATACAGAACAAACTTGACCCTCCAGTCTTGAAATTGTTCAAGAGGACCAGCCTGGCCTATTGTTTTATGACTCAGTTTTTGTATAATTGTCGACTATTTTGAGAACAGGCTCGCCCAGTTGGTCGTATGACAGTTGTGTTGGTTGGTATATAGTCACTGGCTCGTTTACAATAGTGGTGAACCCCACATTACCAATTTCACTTTCAAAGAACACAGTTACTCTCCTTATGTTAATATCTCAGTGTTGTTAATGGAAAGGGCCACTGCCTCGATTCGATTGGAGGCGTGGGTATGCATATTGGCCACAACTTGTTTGGTTGATTGATGTTTTTACAATGGTGGAAAATTGTTTGGTTGATATATAGTCACTGGTATTTGCACTTATGATTATTTGGATGATTAATTGGCTTTGGTTACAACTCATGCATGTCGCGTTGTGTGGATGGTGTTTTGCAAATGAAATAGTAGTCATGGTAAGTGTGGGTTTCTCTTGGGGCCGAACGATTATTGAACTAGATGAATTTGGGAACTATATCCTTATGATTGTTTGATTAATTAAGCCTGAAATTGCACAACATAGTTGATCATAGTTGGGATAAATTGAAGCAATACTGTGTTGGGTTGATGACTCAACAACGAATTGAGCTATTGCCGTGACTGTGTGTTTGGTTTGGTAAAATGGAAATATTGTGTCGTGTTTTTTGGGTGGCTCTGCACTTTGTATAGTATGTATATCTTGGGTTTCACAAAGTTTTAATCATGTTTATCGATCATTTGTTATGAAGGGCATGTTGTCGAGGCTTTGTCATGTAGGTTACATGGCCCAACTTTTTAAGCCATACTGAATTGTTTTTTTTACAGTGGAAAAATTTCATTGCCTTGGCAAGTTATCATGTGCATAGCTTGTGTCTAAACGATGGTTGTTGGTTCTATATTTGAATATCAATACAGGTTGCAGTTTGATATTGGTTCTTTGGTTTCTTCCTATATATATGTTAACAAATATCATTGCATTTTGATAGGCTCTTTTGCTGTAATAGTGACTTCATTATTATTTTGAAAACATGACTTTTTAGTATAGTTGTAGATTGAAGAAACACATGGGCAGTGGTTGTTTTTGATGGTTAACAGAGTGGGATGGCTAATGTTTGGAAATTGTTATAAGATGCAAATAAGGGAACAAAATCCTTTTTACAGATTGTATAGGATACCTATTGTTTTGTGATGGCACTGTGTTGGATATTTGATTATGAATAGTGAACTTGTTAAATACATATAAATTATTATTTAGTCAAGTGATTGATGGTTGATACATCTCCTTTCACAAAATGTTCTATGAATCACTTAATTAATTCCATGAACAATAATCGTCCTTCTTCCCTTCCATTTTTTCACTTTTCACTAATTAGAAACCCCGTCACCTCCCATATTCCTTTTTCACTCCCTGTTTTAAGATTGATTACAGTCAAGATAATTTATGTGTTAAAATGGATGAAATTGGCAGTGTCTTGTGTGGATTGCAGTGAGGTTTTATTGGTTTGATTTACAATTGATTGTTTTTGTCATTGAGCAGTGACCATGCTTCTCCCCTTTCATTATATCATATTTTCGCTCAATACAAACCCCTCACATATCCCAGAACCATGTTTCACCCCCCCTTCTCATTGATTAATAGTAAAACAATTTGTATGGATTAGATTGCATAAGTCTGATACATTCTGAGCCAAATATATTTCATATTTTTAAGAGTTGTCATGTATGTTTATTTAAAATACTATTTTCTAATCGATCACGCATGTAGGATGAGTTTTTTCAGTCGAGGAATCCATGGCTGAGGAAACAAAGGTAGAGGTAATTAGAACTGAGGCCCAAGAAGGCCCATGTTGTCCATACATTTTGATGCGGATTTAGAAGAGCTTGGCCAATTATTTCATGACGGATTATTTAATTGGATTGGGAAGGGAATAGTCCAACCTAGGCCTGAAAGGCCTCCTTTCCAAGCTCCGTAAGCCCCCAGTATCCCTTTACCTCCTCATGTCTCCTTACAACCTGAGATCCCTGAAAATGATGGATGGAAGGAGATTGTCCATCCGACAGTCTCCCAACATCATGGCTGGCCCAACTTGTCATTTACTGCTTCTCCGCCTTTGAACCCCATTGTCCAAGATGCCCCTGACCACTCACCAATGCAATCCTCCCATGCTAGCAAGAGATTGAACACTGAATCCCACCATGCACTTGATAAAGGAAAAACCACTGCTGCCCCTTCCTCACCCTCTAATGAATCTGACAAATCCATGTCTTCCCATATGAATTTGAGGGATGATTGTTCCCATGTGATCAACGAGATTAATCCTAAAGGCTCGGCACAACGAAAGGCAAATTCAGGAAAATCAAGAGGTGACAAAAACAACCAAGGAAAGGTTGCATCGCAAACTGGGAAATATGGCTTTTGAGTTTTATGTTATCTATTTTTCTATAACAATTGACTGCATGGATCTTTGGACAACATGTTTTATTTTGGATATATGAATATTATTTTTGAAATAATTTCAAATTTCATGAGCTAAAATTGCCAAAAGTAAATATGTTGATGGGAGACACAAGGAGGTGTGTTTTTCTTAACTAATGGTTATGTTATGATTTTTATGAACTAAAGGGAGTCACAAGGGGTCCCGCCTACTAGTTATTATTTATTTATGACCCTTATTATGATTATTACTTCCCCCCCTAACTAAATTTAGTTGAGTATTTAATTAACTTAACTAATGAGTTGGTTAAACTACTTCAACCAATTCTAATTTGTTAAAAGCAAAAAGGAAGGGAGGAACAACAGGAGGATAGAATTCGAAGCATGCTAAGGTTTTCTCTTTGAGTTTATGTTGAGATAGTTCAGTTTTCATTCATTCATATATTCATAATAGCCTAATTATCTTTTATGATACCAGGGTCTTATTGTAGACAACAATATTCAGGGCTGAATCAAATCATTCAGACACTTGTTCTTCAGAGGTGTTTATCTATCTTTGATAGTCTGTGTAGACTTGTCTATTTGTGAATTAATTTTCATGACTGATAAAGGATATTGTGCAGAGTCAAGTGGGCAATAATTTGTGGCAAGCGGATCCAAATTTTAGTGTTCAGTTTTGGTTTTTTGTCAGAGGTCCTTTTGTATGTTCCATTGGGGATGTCTGAGTTTGACTTTGGTCCAAGATTTCTGTATGTGATTTTGTAAAGATCATGACTATTTGGTGAATTGGAATCAAATAAAGGATTGATTTATGTCTCATCTATCTTGATTACCATCTTGGTGTCTTTACTTCTGTTCTTAAATTTATTTCAGCAACTATTATATTCAGAAAATTACATAAAAAGTGAATTTCCAACAAACTTTTGTTGATAAAAGACTAGCCTAAGCACTCGTAATTAATACTTGTGAGTTAGGATGTTATTTTTGTTGGATATAAACATAGGGTGATACTCCCGTCTACTTTTCTTTAGCCAAGTAAAGCATGCAAATGCTTGAGTAATATTATTTCATATCTTTTCCTCAACATTTATTTGACGACCATACTGGGGAAAATCTAAAAAAAANCCCCGGTTTCTTATGTTTTTACTTTGTATTTTTGTATCTACTATTTATATTCTTTTCTTTTTTATGTTTTTATTTTTTCTCACGACCTTGTCGAGTCCTATCTTGCATGATCATGCATAAATCTAGTTCGAGCTCATTGTCAACGGTTAGTTGTCCTCTTTTTGAGGGTAACTTATGGGAATATTCTCAGAACCATATTGATGATTTCCTTAACTTATGTCAATCTATTGGAGTCCATGATATACATACTTCTACGGATTGTTTTCCACTTTCCCTTCATGGTAAAGCAAGAGATTGGTCTAGATGTATAGTATCTAGTCAAATTTTCACTGGAGAATTAGTTTTTGTAAATTTTCTTATCGATTTTCCTCCTCCACCTATCTTTCATCACTTTGCGTTTCTACCTAAAAGAATCATTGACCCTCCTCGATGTGACTTTTTCTATGTTCCTCATGAACAATTGACCTGCGGGTTGTTCTTAAAATATAAAAATGAATATCACACAAATCCCTCTCTCTTCATGACAGACCTACAGGAGAACGATCATGCATCTCGTAGTGCTATATTCACAGGGGATTGTAAGGATTATTGTCATGTTATGCCTACTAATCCTACTTTTGAAAATACTTTATTTGATGCCTTTCCCTTTAATGATGAACTTTTTGAAGCATATCCCACTCAAGATCAACCTTTGTCTAATGAAGTACTCTTAATGATGAATCTGGCAGGGAAGATTCTCTTAATTTGAATAGTACTTGTTATCACCCTAACAATTTTTATCGGGATCTAAAAACTTTTGAAGTTTAGCGAGACGCTATACCATGGTAGAGGTGTGATATTTCAGGGCGCTTGGCTATATTTCGTGGCATGTGAACAAATGTAGTGGAAGTGGGAAGGGAGTAGCTCGGCGGGCCGTCGATTTTGAAGAATCTCAGATCTATGGTCAAAGCCTACATCGGACAAGCAAATAGCACGAAACTTAACATCACAAAGGTAGACCAGGGAAAACTACTCTGGTTTCGATGGGGAACACGTGGCGCTCTTACACACGCATCGAGGGAGATGACGTATTGCCTGAAACCACTTTTCATATGGCCCCGATGTCACGTGTGTCAAAACATCATGTAAATAGCTCACGGGGAAGATGGTGATTCGTCAGATCACCTCACATCACCAGTCAAGGTACTTTCCAGGATGACGTACCAAAAGGATGCTGCCACATAACTAACTTGAGGCTCATCATTCGAAGTGTATTGATGAAGTATGGCACACCAAAGTAATGTGACGGTAATTCGCGAGAAAAGTACACAGAACATCAAAATCTCAGATATGAATCATTTTATCCTATTCTGGGAAATTTCCATCTTATGCGTAAGAAAAATAAGCTCGATATGTGCTCTTGAAATTCTGTAAACCCAAAGGGTGGCCAAATCAAGGTCTCTGCGAAGTTCAGAAAGCATGGATAATATCTGTCAAATGAAGTCTGGCACAATTGGGTTCTCATCTAAGGTACTAGGCAGGTCAATAAGTAAGAATGAAATATGGTTCTTGCAGATGCAGGCGACTAAATTTCATACCAAACCTGAAACTGAGACAGAGTTGGGAGTAAGATTAAACCCCATTATAAGGGATCTTGTCATAAATGAACACGCAGACAACACCTGCCACCCAACCGCAAAGAAGAAGAGGATAAAAAGGAGGAAATCAGAGGCCAAAACCGAGATGATAGAGAGCGTCAGGGAAAATTCCGATTGGTGGAGTACACTGGAGGAGGAAATCACCAAGCTAAGGTGAATCCTCAGGTAAAATTTTGGTGTATTTTAGATAGTTTTGGATAGATGTCGGCTTAAGAGCAGGGAGTCCTGATATGGAAGACCAATTCCTAATGGTCCCTTTAAATAATACAACTGTTTTTCCATTTTTGTAACTCGTGTCTTTTTAGAATTATGAGGAAGTCAGAACGTTTTAAATTCCATATGAAATTCCTCTATATATGCTTTGCCTCACGAGTATAGATGGATGGAGAAAAGACGAGCCTACCCTTTGTACAGGAAAACTTTATAAATCTCTGGGGCTAGAATGAATACATGGGTGTAGAGGCAGATTTTGGGACTTTTTATGAAAAGATTCTAATTGGTGGTGTTATGAGTCTCGTTTTCTCTCATAGTATGTGATTCTTGTTATTCTGTATTTTCATTTTTCTTTCTTTTGTCTAAATTGAGAAACTAAAATTCCAAAATTTAATATTCAATGCTCTCGGCTTGACGATTTAGACTGTGTTCATCTCTTCTAAACCATTTCAGAATTCATTACTATAATTCTCTGATAACAGTTGTGTGTTTCTTTTCTTCTGATACCATCTGAAATTTTCAAGCATAAACTCAGAAGTCACTTCCTCATTTAGCCTTTTCCTCTGGATTTTTTTCACGATTTGGAAATGCCTCTTACATTATTGACCCCATAGCCCAAAGGTCATCTTCAACGCTTCAACAACTTTATTAAAAACCCAAAACAAACCAATTCTAGCCACCAATTTCCATAGATGTATTAAGAGACATGAGAGAGCCCTCTCTGAGTTGAGTAGGCTAGTGCATCAACTCTAAAGTAGTTTTAAGTAGTTACCTCTGTCGTTTTTCTATTTAGCCAGATAGTTTTACAAAGTGCTAACATTTTGGCGCCATTGTCGGGGACAAAATTGAAAATTTTTCCCTGGGAAGAATGACATGGTTGAGTTCTAGGGTCTGAGAGCGGAAGACACTTAGGCACACATTGGATGTATTCCTTCTCGGGCGACTCCACTGATAAAAGAATCCTGAATTTCCAAGAGGCGACCCTTCTCTGAATACTTCAAGTGCGAGACTGAAACTTCACTGAAAGATGAAACCCCTTGATAGGGGCAAGGAAGGGCATCATGAGGGAAAAAAGGTACTCAAAATGGGACCTCTTACAAAGCATTTTACTTTTCATTTTAAGTTGCATCTACTCCTTCCTTGAAAATGCCAAACAAACTTTCTTTTACCTATTGTATCTTAATAATGATCATGAAAAACTTAAAATTATATTTCCTCCTCTATACATTGCACATGCATACCCTCACCTTGTCGCTAGTTCTGATAAAAAGGTTTCACTTAGGACACACAATTGCAATGACCAAGCTGATGAATCCCATGAGACACAGACCAATGTCTCTCCCACTATTCTTGTCCCAACACCCCCTAAGGCCCGACATAGATATATACCCTTAAAGGGACCCCAAACCCTTCATGATTTCCCTTCAAATTACTATGAGTTCCTACATGTGTTCGATGGAGAATTGAGTATCATATCTGCTGAAAAGCACATTCAAGGGTTTGATCATTTTATAGATTTTTTCGAGATTGACCATGACGATGTGTGTATGAGAGTTTTCTCTCAATCCTTTAAAGGAGACACCAAACACTGGTTCAAACACTTACACCTATAAACCATCATCTCATGGGTGGAATTGAAGAAGGTTTTTTTAAGATTTTGGGGCAAGGAGAAATCCTTAGAGCTGCAACTCACTGAGTTTTACGCCTTGAAAAGACACAACAATGAATCTATTTCTATATTTAGTAGAAATTTCTCTAGCGTCTATTATAATTTGTCCAAAGAAATTCAACCCTCTGAAGCTGCTGCCATGATCCATTACGCAATTGCTCTTCATCCATATTTTTCTTTCCTCCTGATGGAAAGAAGACCTGGGTCCTTACAACAAATGTTTAGTGATGCTCAGGACATTCAACACAACATCCAAGCATGTAAACAAACCCAAAATGAGGGGTTGAATGTTCAAGGACATGAAAGTGAAAATGAACAGAAAATAGTTGATTGGAATCTTGAGCATATAATTGACAATATCATGGGTCCTCTTGAAGTTTCCAATGCTAATGATTTTTCAAAAAATTACATCCCACTTGTCGAAAGAGGAGGTGTTGATCCATTCCATGATGAGCAGAGGGATGATCGTTTATGTATTCATTTGTAGATAGTCAAGAATATGAGTGTGAAAAGTAGCTTGTTGAAGAACAGGTTGATGTGCTAAGTTTGTTCTTGTTAGATGACATGGCATATGTTAATTATTTTCCTATATATGATGAATATGATGATTACTATGTTGACCCCCTGGAACAATCAACCACATGTTCTCTATCGGAAAATGTTCCTTTTCAGAAGTATAATGAAAGCAATTAGGTTGCATATCACAATTACAAAGAAAAAAGTATTGAATCGACTGAAGGGAATCCCTTACCTCTATGATTTTCTTCTTTCAAATTGTTGAAAGAAAATCCTAAAATCATCATCGAAGAAAAAGAATATGTGCTTACGCAAATCCATGCCAGATCAATGGAGAAGAATGAAAAGACGTTGCAACATTCTTTTCATGCGCTTGGAGAGCCTATTGCTAGCGCTGAAATACAACCATATGTTGGCAATGAAATTGAAGACGGTTTCAAATTAGGTAGGGCAACCCTACCATTATGTTTTTCTTCTTTCGAATTATTGAAGAAAAATATTTGTAGTATCTCAGGACAGGGATCCTCCAAGCATGAACGGAGTGGTGATGATAATTCTATGGACAATCACATAAAGGCTCATGTCATCTTAGATTTGCAGTCTATGTTCAACTATCAACCTGAAAAGGAAGAAGAAGTTGCTCTAGAAAGTATTGTTCAAGGTCATTTTCTCCATCCCTAAATCAATATGGATTCTCAACGTGAAAAGGTATTTCAGAGTATTTTCTCTTCCCTTGAGAATGACATCGTGGTTAAATTTTTAAGCAACATAGACATGGATGAAGATTATGAAATTGCATCTATGGAAGTTTCTAGCAATAAAGAAACAAATGACATAGATGAAGTAGTGTATGCCATTTGTCCATCAGAAACATAGAAAGATAATGAAGAGGTAGTGGTTTTATTCAAGTCATTTGAAAATCAGGGTTTTGAAAATCCATCTACGGGAGCTCTGGACTGTGAAGTAGTGCATGAGCAAGAACTTATTTCTATTTATTCACTGGAAAGTAAAAGTGGTTGTCCTCAAACAAATTTCTAGAAATTTAATGAAACCACATCAGAGTTGTTTGATGAACAAGAGGATAAACTTGGTGCATATTATATGGCTGTCATATTTGAATATGTTCAAGAATATATGAATATTTTTGTTGATATGCATGGCCAAGAAGACAAACCTATCATTTCCAATTCATTCAAAGATGTTCTCAGAATAAAAGAAATAGAGCAAAAAAAACTAACATTGATGAAAGATACTTGTCTTTCGATTTTTGCTCATCAGGGAGAAATGATTTTTCATGATTTTCAAGATGCGATGGCCATCCTATTACAGTCTTCAGTGAAGGATGAATTTGCTTCATTCATAACCTCAAATTTTGGAATCAATTTTTTTTTTTAGCCACCATCATTTACGTTTTTCTACCAACTTGAGAAAAATGTGAAAGGAAAATCAGGAAACCAATTGCTTGATTGGCTGCATTGGCACTTTAGAATCACTTGAGAGAGTGGTCATCCCAACAATTTTAGGGTAGGTATGGATGTGAAAATAAGCTTGTCGGTCAAGCATTTTTCCAGTTTGAGTTTTCTAGCACTAGATGCAGTCAGTTTTCAATAATGCACTCGGACGTCCCCCATGCAGTTGGAAGCAGTGCACAGAGCTTGGTAGAAACAGGACACACACATGTTTTGGGGAACAACCCCATGGATCAGGAACTGGGTCTATGATTTATTTTCTACCTCCTAGGGAGGATAACATCCCTAGTTGGAGCCAATGTTATCACCCTAACAATTTTTATTGGGATCTAAAAACTTTTGAAGTTTAGCGAGACACTATACCACAGTAGAGGTGTGATAGTTCAGGGAGATTGGCTATATTCTGCAACATGTGAACGAATGTACGGAAGTGGGAAGTGGGTATCTCGGTGGGCCGCCGATCTTGAATAATCTTAGATCTACGGTCAAAGCCTACATCCGACAAACAAATAGCATGAAACTTAACATCGTGAAGGCAGACTGGGAAAAACTACTCTGGTTTCGACGGGGAACGTGTGGCGCTCTTATAGATGCATCGGGGGAGACGATGGATTGCTCAAAAGCACTTTTACTATGGCTTCGATGTCATGTGTTTCAAAATGTTATGTCAATAGCTCGCGGGGAAGATGGTGGTTGGTCAGATCACCTCACATCACCGGTCGAGGTACTTTCCTGGATGACGTACCAAAAGGATGTCGTCACATAACTAACTCAAGGCTCATCATTCAAAGCGGATTGATGAAGCTTGGCACACCAAGGTACTGTGACATTAATTCATGAGAAAAGTACACAGAACATCAAAATCTGAGATATGAATCATTTTATCCTATTCTGGGAAATTGTCATCTTATGCGTAAGAAAAACAAGCTCAGCCTGTGCTCTTGAAATTCTGTAAACCCAAAGGGTGGCCAAATCAAGGTCTCTGCAAAGTTCAGAAAGCATGGATAATATCCGTCAAATGGTGTCTGGCGCAATTGGGTTCTCAGCTAAGGTACCAGGCAAGTCAATAAGTAAGAATGAAAGATGGTTTTTGCAGATGCAGGCGACTAAATTTCATATCGAACCTGAAACTGAGATAGAGTCGGGAGTAAGATTAAACCCTGTTATAAGGGATATTTTCATAAATTAACATGCATACAACACCTGCCACCCAGCCACAAAGAAGATGAGGAGAAAAAGGAGGAAATCAGAGGCCAAAACTGAGATGATAGAGAGAATCGGGGAAAATTTCAATTGGTGGAGTACCCTGGAGGAGGAAATCGGCAAGCTGAGGTGAATCCTCAGGTAAAATTTTGGTGTATTTCAGATAGTTTTGGATAGATGTTGGCTTAAGAGAAGGGATTCCTGATATGACAGGCCAATTACTAATGGTCCCTTTAAATAATACAACTATTCTTCCTTTTTTGTAACTTGTATCTGTTTTTAGAATTATGAGGAAGTCAAAACGTTTTAAATTCCATATGAAATTCCTCTATATATGATTGGCCTCACGAGTATAGAAGGATGGAGAAAAGAGGAGCCTTCCCTCTGTGCAGGAAAACTTTATAAATCTCTGGGGCTGGAATGAATACATTGGTGTAGAGGTAGATTTTGGGACTTTTTATGAAAATATTCTAATTGGTGGTGTTATGAGTCTTGTTTTCTCTCATAGTATGTGATTCTTGTTATTCTGTATTTTCATTTTTCTTTCTTCTGTATAAATTGAGAAACTAAAAGTCCATAATTCATTATTCGATGTTCTCAGCTTGACAATTTAGACTGTGTTCATCTCTTCTAAACCATTTCAGAATTCATTACTATAATGATCTGATAACAATTGTGTGTTTCTTTTCTTCTGATACCATTTGAAATTTTCAAGCATAAATTCAGAAGTCACTTCCTCATTTAGCCTTTCCCTCTGGATTTTTTTTACGATTTGGAAATGCATCCTACATTCTTGACCCCATAGCCCAAAGGTCATCTTTAGCTCTTCAACAACTTTATTAAAACCCAAAAAAAAATCAATTCTAGCCACTGATTTCCATAGATGTATTAAGTGACATGAGAGAGCCCTCTCTGAGTTGAGCAGGCTAGTGCCTCAGCTCTAAAGTAGGTTGAAGTAGTTACCTCTGTCGTTTGTCTATTCAGATGAATAGATTTACAAAGTGCTAATAGTACTATCCCTCATATGTCTCATGACTATTGTAAAAAAGATGAAACAGGGGGGTCAAGCAACCATATAGGTTCTTATGTGGGCCCTTCTTTTGAAAATTCCCATGAGAATAATCAAGGATTTACATTGCAGAATCCCTTCGCAAACCCAATTTTTCAATTCAGAGAGGTTAAGGAAATCAATGACGATAGCCAGGTATCCCTTGCATGCATGATCTCTTTTGATGATGATAAATTTGAAAGAATTCCTATGCATTCAAATCCTTTATTTTCTGCCTCGGTGCATGGTATTTCTTTTCCTGATCAAGAGATCATAAATGAAGACCTTATAATACTTAAAAATCCCATTAACTCCACCCTCTTCATCAAAATTTCCAACCATCATTCTAATGTTATGGATCATGCACATGTTTTCAATATCAAACCGAAATCTTGTCTTGTTGGTTGGCACATCCTACAAGGTGGTAATCATTTTTTTGGGGTCTTGATAGGCTCACTACCCTTGCTACATGCACTTGTTGGTTGGCAGTGTGACCAATGTGCTTTATGCACCATCTTTCAATTCATGAATCATACATCTAAAATAGATGATGCATTCCTCTATGCGAAATGTCATCCCACCTGACCCCAAGAATTATTTTCCTTCCTTTTGTACATAAATAATAAATTGGGTTTTTAGCTATTTAGTTTTCTGTTTTTACATTTATGTCATTTCATTTATGCTTTGCAATAGTTTGATTTCTGCTTTCTATTTTTAACAAATTCCTGCTACTTTTACTTTCGGTCATTTTATTTCTGCAGTTTTAAATTCTGTGATTTTATTTTTGTTATGATTTTTGTCCTTATCATCTTTTAGTTAATTTGGTCAAAATAATATGTTGGATCAATTCTGCCACAATAACACTCATGCAAAGCATTGTTAGTCAATAAAAATCAAGCTTACACAACTGTTATGATGTCTCCTTTGAAGGAACCTTGAAATTGTTATGTATTTCCACTTCTGCCTTATAAAGAATTGGTTGTCTCCCGCTTCTTCTCACCTTTTCTTCATCCATTGAGATTTTAAGAGAAAATCTGGAAATTTTCTTCTTACAAGTTAAAGAGAATATTCCTGTGGATGGATTATGCATACAGTGGTAAAACCCCTCATACTTAACATTTTTCATGAGTTATCCCCAAATTCCTGGTCATATTTCCATTAAATCCGCTCACTTCCCCCTGTTTCATAATCATCCGAGTTATATCTTCTTGACCTGTTGTTTTGCTCCACGAAACCATGAGTTCTAAGTTCTAAATCTGTTGAAAACAAATTTTCCTTTGGATTCGCCAGTTTGTTGACGATTAAAATTGTCAACGAAGTTTTTCCCGCAAAGTGTTGCTAAAGCCTATTATTATAAAAACTAAATAATACTAGTAGCTGGGACCCCCTTGAACTATTGGAGAGAAGATCTGTTCATTTTTTATGTTGAGATGATGTGCAGCACGACTCACATGGTTGATGAATATCTTGTTGTTATTGGTTATGAATTGAGCTTATGAAGTGTTGATTCTGTATGCTACCACAACCTATGCTATTCATTAATGTCATTGCTATCTATTCTTATCGCACCTCCATAACAAACATGTTAGTAAAATTACATGAAGGGAAATTTTGAGAGAGGCAAAATACTAGAACAAATGCAAGGGAAGGGGACCTAGTTCTGCAATATCACATGTAAATAACGTAAAGGAAATGAGAAACAATTGCAAGGGGAAGATTTTAAAGCTATCCTAACTATACTACATGCATGAAAATACTTGATGATTATTGTTAAGCCCTAGATAGAAAGTACACAGTTATGAAATTGTGATTGAATTACATGTTTATTATGCATATAGTGTGAAATGTGGTGGCACACTTGGCAAGGTGATAGTGATAATGGTTATGCAATGGTTAATTGAATTATGTGGTCGATCCACATATGGAATATTTGGATAGATTGAATGTCGATGGCTCGTTTGACAAGGTGGTGAACGTTAATGGTTATGTGATTTTTTGTGAGTTATATATTAAGAAATTGGATATATGATATGGAAAACGCATTTGGAAAGTAACCTATGCAGATTCCAACACAGAGTTAAATTAATGGCGTTAATTGGGAGTTGGTTGGGATGCACTGATGAGTAAATGAATCATGGGTGGAGGCGACATGCATTTAATGCACACCACCTTTACCCCTCATATTAGTCGCCACCCTAATCGGGCTATTGTTTGATCTTGCTGCTGTGGTTATGATCTGAAATTTTAGCAGGGAAGAACCGCTTGGCCTGCTCTCGTCTTAAGGAATTCGATTACAAGTAGGTAGTTTTTGGAAATTCATGATTATGCTCTGGTTATGAAATGATTACTAGCTCATGTGTACGGGTTTGTTTTTTCCTAAGTGTTGCAGCTGTGTGAAATTTCGGTTCTTGGAATGAAGAGTGGATGGTTCTTCCTGTAACAATTTTGAGTTCGTCAAGGTTATTGGTATTCCTGGGTGATAGCTCTTTGTTATCAATGATGTTTGGTGGAGGGATTTTGTTTAGTCTTGGTTGGATAGCTATCTTCACACACTATAACTAAATCCAGTATCTGGCTTTCATGGGTTTAATGGTCGAAGATTGTTTGTGTCAATATGTTTTGTTCACTTCGGCATTGGTTGATTGCACCACCAGGGGTTACAAAATCAGGTTCTTGTTCTTCCTCGGCCCTATCTTCACCTCTATGCCATGATTGTTGAATGAAGATCATGAGGGTTATACCCTACGTGTATTAAATAACCTTTTCCAGGCTAGACTAGAGCCCTACCTTTTAGTTATGGCCCTTGTCATGGATTTGTGCCCGACCATGAACGAGTCGTGGTTCTTCCTATATACACTATGGCCTTGGGGTTTTTCCATTACAAAGAGTGGATATTCTCTCCCCGTGTTGACTACAGAACAACCTTGACCCTCCAGTCTGGAAATTGTTCAAGAGGACCAGCCTGGCCTGCTGTTTTACAACTCGGTTTTTGTATAATTGTCGACTATTTTGAGAACAGGCTCACCCAATTAGTCGTATGACAGTCATGTTGGTTGGTATATAGTCTCTAGCTCGGTTATAATAGTGGTGAACCCCACATTACCAATTGCAATTTCAAAGCACATAGTTACTCTCCTTATCTTAATAGCTCAGTGTTGTTAATGGAAAGGGCCTCTGCCCTGATTCGATTGATATAAAGTCACTTGTATTTGCACTTATGATTATTTGAATGATTATCTGGCATTGGTTACAAATCACGGATGTCGTGTTGTGTGGATGGTGTTTTGCAAATGAAATAGTAGTCATGGTAACTGTGGGTTTCTCTTGGGGCTGAACGATTATTGAACCAGATGACTTTGGGACCTACATCCTTATGATTGTTTGATTGATTAAGCCTGAAATTGCACATCATAGTTGATCACAGTTGGGATAAATCAAAGTAATACTGTGTTGGGTTGATGACCTAGCAACAAATTGAGCTATTGCCATGACTGTGTGTTTGGTTTTGTAAAATGGAAATATTGCGACATGTTTTTTGGGTGGCTTCGCACTGTGTATAGTATGGATAGCTTGGGTTCACAAAGTTTTAATCATGTTTATCGATCATTTGTTATGAAGGGCATGTTGTCGAGGCTTTGTCATGTCGGTTAGATGGCCTAGATCTTTAAGCCATACTGAATTGATTTTTCTTACAGTGGCAGAATTACATTGCCTGGGCAAGTTACCCTGTGCATAGCTTGTGTCTAAACGGTGGCTGTTGGTTGTAATTTGAATATCAATATGGGTTGCAGTTTGATATTGGTTCTTTAGTTTTTTCCTATATATATGTTAACGAATATCATTTCATTTTGATAGGCTCTTTTGCTGTAATAGTGACTTCATTATTATTTTGAAAACATGACTTTTTAGTATAGTTGTGGATTGAAGAAACACATGGGCAGTGGTTGTTTTTGATGGTTAACAGAGTGGGATGGCTACTGTTTGGAAATTTTTATAAGATGAAAATAAGGGAACAAAATCCTTTCTATAGATTGTATAGGATGCCTACTACTTTGTGATGGCATTGTGTTGGATATTTGATTATGAACAATGAACTTGTTAAATAGACATAAATTATTATTTAGTTAAGTGATTGATGGTTGATGCATCTCCTTTCAAAGAATGTTCTATGAATCACTTAATTAATTCCATGAACAATAATCGTCCTTCTTCCCTTCCATTTTTTCACTTTCCACTAATTACAAATCCCGTCACCTCCCATATTCCTTTTTCACTCCCTATTCTAAGATTGATTATAGTCAAGAGAATTTCTGTGTTAAAATGGATGAAAGTGGCAGTGTCTTGTGTGGATTGCAGTGAGGTTTTATTGGTTTGATTTACAGTTGATTGTTGTTGTCATTGAGCAGTGAACATGCTTCTCCCCTTTCATTATATCACATTTTCTCTCAATACAAACCCCTCACATATTTGAGAACCCAGTTTCACCCCCCTTGCTCATTGATTAATAGTAAAACAATTTGTATGGACTGGATTGCATGAGTCTGATACATTCTGAGCCAAATCTATTTCATATTTTTAAGAGTTGTCATGTATGTTTATTTAAAATACTATTTGCTAATCGATCACACATGTAGGATGAGTTTTTTCATTCGAGGAAGACATGGCCGAGGAAACAGAGGTAGAGGTAACTGGAACCAAGGCCCAAGAAAGACCAGGTTCTCCATACATTTTGACGTTTATTTAGAAGAACTTGTTCAATTGTTTCATGCTAGATTCTTTAATTGGATTGGGTAGGGAATAGTCCAACCTAGGCCTGAAATGCCTCCTTTCCAAGCCCCACAAGCCCCTGGTATTCCTCTACCTCCTCATATCTCCTTACAACCTGAGGTCCCTAAAAATGATGGATGGCAAGAGATTGTCCATCCGACGGTCTCCCAACATCATGGCTGGTCCAACTTGTCTTTGCCTACTCCTCCACCTTTGAACCCCATTGTCCAAGCTGCCCCTGACCACTTGCCAATGCAATCCTCCCATGCTAGCAAGAGATTGAAGACTAAAGCCCACCATGCACTTGATAAAGGAAAATCCATTGCTGCCCCTTCCTCACCCTCTGATGACTCTGACAAATTTGTGTCTTCCTGGATGCATTTGAGGGATGATTGTTCCCACGTGATCAACGAGATTAAGCCTAAAGGCTCTGCACAACCAAAGGCAAATTCAGGAAAATCAATAGGTGACAATAGTAACCAAGGAAAGGTTGCATCGCAGACTGGAAAATATGGATTTTGAGTTTTATGTTATCTATTGTTCTATGACAGTTGACTTCATGGATCTTTGGACAACATTTTTTATTTTGGATATATGAATATTATTTTTGAAATAATTTCAAATTTCATGACCTAAAATTGCCAAAAGTAAATATGTTGATGGGAGACACAAGGAGGTGTGTTTTTCTTAACTATTGGTTATGTTATGATTGTTATGAACTAAAGGGAGTCACAAGAGGTCCCACCCACTAGTTATTATTTATTTATGACCCTTATTACGATGATTACTTTTCCCCCTAACTAATGTTAATTGAGTTTTAATTAACTTAACTAATGAGTTGGTTCAACTACTTCAACCAATTCTAATTTGTTAAAATCAAAAAGGAAGGGAGGAACAAGAGGAGGATAGAAGCATAAGCATGCTAAGGTTTTCTCTTTGAGTTTATGTTGAGATAGTTCAATTTTCATTCATTCATATATTCATCATAGCCTAATTCTCTTTTATGATAGTAGGGTCTTATTGTAGACAACAATATTCAGGGCTGAATCAAATCATTCAGACACTTGTTCTTCAGAGGTGTTGATCTATCTTTGATATACTATGTAGACTTGTCTGCTTGTGAATTAATTTTCATGACTGATAAAGGCTATTCTGCAGAGTCAAGTGGGTAGCAATATGTGGTAAGCTGATCCATCTTTTAGAGTTCAATTTTGATTTTCTGTCAGAGGTCCTTTTGTATGTTCCATCGAGGATGTTTAAGTTTGACTTTGGTCCAAGATTTATATATGAGATTTTGTAAAGAAAATGACTCTTTGGTGAATTGGAATGAAATAAAGGATTTTTTTATGTCTCATCTATCTTGATTATAATCTTGGTGTCTTTACTTCTATTCTTACATTTATTTCAGCAACTGTTATATTTAGAAAATTACATAAAAAATTAATTTCTAGCAAGCTTTTGTTGATAAAAGACTAGCCTAAGTACTCGTAATTAATACTTGTGAGTTAGGATGTTATTTTTGTTGGCTATAAACATAGAGTGATATTCCTGTCTATTTTTCTTTAGGCAAGTAAAGTATGAAAATGCTTGAGTAAGATTATTTCATATCTTTTCCTCAACAAGTCCTAACTATTAAATGGTTGGTTAGTTGCTATGCAATTTGCATTTGAGTTATTGTGGGCACATATGATATTGCAAGGAATATGGTATGGCATGAAAACTTGGCAAATGGTTAACATCAAGGTTTTGGGAGGCACATTGGGAAAGGAATAACCGTCGCAGTTTTCAATGAATTGGAAATTGATTACATGGTTAGTGCATTGGTGATTGTTGGTTGTCTTGTACTTCAGAATTGAATAGAAGAGGAGATGGAAGCGATGTGCAATGAATGCACGTCACTCCATACTCCCCCCATTAGGCCATCACCCTAGTATGTTTCTTGTTGCATTTTGATCTACTGGTGGTTAAGCTCCGCAATTCAAGCCTGGGAAGAAAACGCTAGACAAACTCGCCCTGTTAAGAACCAAACAACAATATAGCATAGAAAAACCTCAGGAAAAGTACTCAACGCCTTGAAAAAGAGATAATTTCTGATAATAAGCCTCTTCGAGGGGGCAACCTCCTTTTACCAAACTTAAATGTTCAATTACAAGATGATTCAAAATGAAAATGTCTCCTTGGTATATATAGGAGACTAGGAGGTTTAATGGCCTAAAGCCGACATAAATAAAATAACATTACTAATCTAAATTACAACTAATGGCCTAAAGCCGACATAAATAAAATAACATTACTAATCTAAATTACAACCCAATGGCCTAAAGTTTACATAAATAAAATAACATTACTATTCAATATGCCCCAATTAAGTGGTATTGAGCCAATATTAGGGCTTAACATGCCCTCCCCTCTTGAGACAAGTGTTGTTCAACGCTTGAGTAACTCTCGATTTCAGAGTAAAATAATTATCTTCCCAAGTGGAATCTTCACCTAGCTTCCTCCATTTAATGATACTCAAATGGATCTATTCCTAGTTGTCAATTCTTGTGTCACATGGCTTCAGTTCACATGATTCTTCCTCGTCAAGTTCCTGCAATATAGTTTGAACTGGGATCTTGTCACCTATAACCTTCTTTTAAGCATGAAACATGGAAACCTGGTGTACTTCCCTGAAGATGCAGAATTCCAATTTTGTGGCTGCCATGAGTACACCCAATTTTGCAACACCTTATATGGGCCATATTAATTTGGTGATAATTTATTATCCTTTTTTGGCTTGTTTGAGGGACATCTGCTTGTATGGCTGTAGTCTTAAAAAATACCCAATCCCTTACTAAAAACTTCTTTCATCACGATGTTGATATGTTTGTTGCTTCATGCGACTCGTGCCATGGTCAGTTGTCCTTTAAGATTTGGAGAATTTGTTGTTGATTCTCGATGTGATCTTCCACCTGGCTTGAACCTTAGATTTTTCTTTAAAGAAGAAGTGATGGAAGGAGGGTGGTATCCATAGTGCCATAAATGGTGGCTATTTTTGTTGCAATGTGAAAGGAAGTGTTATACCACCATTCTCGCAAGGGTAACCATATTTGAACCATTGTGTTTGTTTATCGAGACAAAACAACTTAAGGTAGCCTTCATGACATTTGTTCACTATCTCAGCTTTGTCCATCGATTGAGGATGATATACGAGCTATGAGCCAGAATTGAGTACCCAAACAAGAAAAATAATTTTGTCCAAAAATGTCCGGCTGAATATGGGACTTCACCATAATAATCTTGGGTCACATGTAGTTTTCAACTGGGTTTCATGAATGCAAGTAAGTAACCGTGACGAAGCTTTGAAGGATGAGATAGTGCACAAAAAAGTGCATACTTTTACCTACCATCAATCACCATGATGACACTTTTCCCTTCTGCATCTTTGGTAACCCCTGATGAAATCCATGGAAACCTTCTCCTGTTGACTTTGGGATGGATAATGGTTGTAAAGGCCCCGGGGTCTTAATACCTTTTTTCCACTTTATTTTGTTGGCAACCACATTCTCGCCACAAACCTTTGAACATCGACTTTAAGGCCATCCCAAAAAAAATCCTTCGACCATGGTAGGTTTTCAAAATCCCGAAAGTGCTCTCCTACCGGAGAGAGGTGTGCCTACTAATACCTTTTGTTTGAGTTGGGAGTTCTAGATAAATATAAGCTTATCTTTGTACCATAGTGAATCATTTTTCCATGTAAATGTATCTCATAACTGAATCTCACAGAACCTTTGAATGAGAGTCCACACTTTTTCGCCATTTTTTCCATTCATCCTCTTATATTATCCAATCGGGTTGATGATCGAGAAGCACAAAGAAGGGCCTCAAATATCTTCATCCTTTCTTGAGAGTGCATCTACCACAACATTTTGTTTTCCCTTTTTATAGATGATTTCAAAATCATAGCCAATATCTTGGTTACCCATTTTGTTAATTCTTCCAAGATAGTCTTTGTTCCGGGAAGTATTTAAGACTATCATGATCTGCTTTGGACCTTGAAGTTCCTACCCATTAGGTAAGGAAGCCATTTCTTAAATGCATGTAGTATTGCCATCATTTCCTTCTCTCATGTCGGTTTGTGTAAGTCCTCCTTGAGCATGACTTTCGTGTCAGGGTCTTCCTTCTCAGATTAGACAACACCACCTATCGAGGCATCACATTCCACCAATAAAGGTTTTTGTGAAGTCCTGAGTGGTCAAGACAGATGCATATATCACTTTTGTTGTTCAAAATATTTAGTTAAGTTCTCGAGTCCATGAAATGCATCCTTCTTAGTTAGTGCCAAGTTAAAGGTGTTGTTATTCTTCCATAGTTCCAACAAACTTACAAGAGTAATCAATAAACCCAAAATCCTCTAAGATTTTTTAATGTTTTGGGAATCACCAAATTCATCATGGCCTTAATCTTCATAGTTCACCTTGGACACCTCTACAGATATAATATGACCAAATACTCTACCTCTTTTACTCCAAAGAAACATTTTGGATGTTTAGCATATAGTTGTTTCTCCTTTAGTAGTTGTAGCACTTGTCAACATGTTGCACATGATCCTCCCAAGATTTGCTAGTAGATTAGTATATCATCAAAAAAATACTAACACAATTTTACAGCTACTAAAACATGGAATTCTTCAACCCTTGGAATGTGAAGGTGCTATTTAGTTAGCCAAAAGGCATGACCAAAAATTCATAATGGGCTCATGAGTTCCTTGAAAGTTGTTTGGATATCTTCTTCCTTCCATTCTGATCTAATGATATCTTGAACTTTAGATCCACTTTGGGAAATAGATTGTTCTATGTATTCATCTAACACCATATATCAATGATGAGAATGGGAACTTATCTTTAATAGTGGATCTTGTTGAGCTCTCTATAATCCTGGACACATACTATGAGTTATCTTCTTGAATAATTACTACCACTGCGTGAGTAAGAGTTTTGGCTAGGTATAATAATGCCACCTCTAACATTTCTTCAACCATGCAAATAATTTCAATTTCCAGCATAAGGGTATTCAGATGGGCCTCCAATGTTAGGAGGAACACTCCTGGTGAATTAGTGGAATTTCATGATCATGATTTCTGAGTGGGTGAGATCTTGGGAATATCTTCAAATACTTTGGAATGCTTATCAATGATCCTTTGATTCAGATAGATGTCTTGTATGTTTGAACACCTAGTGAGAAGTTGTTGCACAATGCCTTGATGCCCCTTTTTCAATAATTTTGCTAGAGCTATCACCACTGAAGCCCCAGATATTCTCCACTCAATTTCTTTTCTTCCCATAATAATTCTCATGAAAAGTTCTTGAAAAATTGGTGCCACTGCTCCTAATGATTGTAACCATTGATCTCTAGTACAACATCTCGCATCACCTGTGTAGTAGCAATCATTGGACTATTCATTACATATTCCCCATAGTAAGATTTGATCTTATTGCATTTTCCTAAGTACTTGATAGTTCCTCCATCTACAAACATTACTTCTGAAACTCAATGATATACAAAGTAACTGAGAGATTTGGATAATTTATGCAGGAATGAAATCATGAGTACCTAATCAATTAGACTATTTACCTTTTCTTTGATGCATCCTTCCTCTTGGAGGGTTTGAGGAGTGCTAATTCCAACAATGCATTGGGTAATGATATCGCGGGAGTCAACTCTTTCTGCATAAAATCTGTTTCTAATGTGTCATCTTGAGATATTCTTGTTCTTGTTCTTTCCTCTTCACAATCTATGTAGAATACCCTTCTCAGCCATACCCTTATGTCCTCATCAGATTTGTCAGTCACAATTAAAGTATAAACCTTTTGTTTTTCTTTTCCCTCCCAATTGTTGAGGTGTCAACCTTGTAGGTTGAGGTGCTCAGGAGACATACTTGTTCTCTATAGACAGGACAGGGTCCTTCTAGTAGCCATATCTACATTTTTACTTTCAACATTTCTTGCCATCTTTAAATATTCAATGATTTAGGGTTCTAAAAGCATAACCCTGTTGAATTTCCGTTATCCTTAAAGTTCCTATGAATACATCAATCAAGTGCCTAACTGAATATCACATCTTTATATTCAATCTTTGGAAGTTCTCAATGTGCTCTGTGAATCAACCCTTTGTTTGAGATTTATCAATTGGCTAATTTAATAAGGTATTGATCTTTGTATCCTCTTAGTGTGCTATCGTTTCTTCCAGGAAAATTGTCCAAGTGACAAGTGATTTATGAAAACAAAGTTTACTGATAGTAAACAAATTGATTAGGTTCTAAATATGTTAGAAGCAATCAGGCATCTTTTGTATGTATACATTATGGAGATCAGCACTGTTCCATCCAAGTATCCATGTGATTGGGTCCTTTCCATCAAACTTCCTCATATCGTGACCTTTAAGAAATGTTGGTATTCAAACCAAAGTTGAGTTTCTCCATTCTGATTCACCTTCCTTATGTCCACATCATGAATTCCCATGTGGGATGACGCCACTTTCAGGTGTCTTCTATGTTAAGAAAAATTTCAATACTTCCATGATCTCCCTTAACCCATATCTATCTTAGTGTCCATTGAATCCATCTTTGTAGTTTCCAATCTAATCCATCTTAGCTTCCATTCAATTCATCTTATTTTGTAGTTCATTTATGTCCCCACGATTTCTTCCACCTTTCACTAGGTGAGTCCAAGTAGGATTTTCTAGGAGGCTTCTATTTGGTGTAGAAGTTCCTTTTCGGGTGGCATGTTGGGTCAAGTTATCACTTTTGAACCTTGATTTTGAGGAGACCAGACAATATTTTCCATGGTATCTCCCAATTTTGGCCCTTCGGTATGAAACTTTATTTATGTATTTCTCTGATATTTCTTCTTCTAATAATTATTGTGTATGATCCAAATTGATGTGCCAAGTGGAATTAACAGTAACTCCTCAACTTGTAGATTTTGGCCTTTCCAGGAGATCTTACTTGCATAGAATGCCCCGCACAAAATAATTGATATCAAATTCTGAAACTCGCACCCAAAATACTACAGACTGTCCACGATCCAATGCCACCAGTCCCACTCAATTTGGATACTCTAGCAAGAAGTTATGATTGTTTTACTTGGAACACCTGCTTGAGACTAGTCAATAGGACTAGTCAGATACCCTGTCTTACACAAGGTGTATCTACAAATATATGATGACCCAGAATCTGAAATTTTTACCACAGCTGTAATACTAATTTCTGTAAATTGTCTCGTAAGTGCAGGGTCTGAAACGTTACATAAAAAATGTTATAGCGAAAATTCCGCAATGACTCATTTCAGGATGATTCCAGAACCCTATCTTGCACAGGCTGTATCTCCTAAAGTATAAGGCCTCAAGAGCTGAATTTTTAACCCAACGTACCTTGATCCGTCTACTAAAAACCCTTTAAGCGGTTCCTTCTGAAACGTTGCAGAAAAAAAGTTATAGCGAAAATTCCACGGTGTATGAGATGTAGCAGCGAAACCCCAAGACCTTGAGCTCTGATACCATATGTTAAGAACCAAACAACAATATAGCATAGAAAAACCTCAGGAAAAGTACTCAACGCCTTGAAAAAGAGATAATTTCTGATAATAATCCTCTTCGAGGGGGAAACCTCCTTTTACCCCACTTAAATGTTCAATTACAAGATGATTCAAAATGAAAATGTCTCCTTGGTATATATAGGAGACTAGGAGGTTTAATGGCCTAAAGCCGACATAAATAAAATAACATTACTAATCTAAATTACAACTAATGGCATAAAGCCGACATAAATAAAATAACATTACTAATCTAATATGGCCCAATTAGGTGGTAATGAGCCAATATTAGGGCTTAACACGCCCTTTTAAGCTCTCGGCTACATGTATGGTTCTTTTTCACCCCATCCATGAATTACACTCTATGTATGAATGAGAAATGGCTCAGTAATGCTTGGGTTTGTGTTTTCCTAAGAATTTAAATTGTCTAAATGCATGGTTTCTCTCTCTGGAATGACTATGTAATTGTTCGATTTCCAAGTAAAAGAATTGGTTTTTGGTTGCGTTGTGCATTCACTGGTTGATCTATTGGTTAAAATCGTGGTGGGTCTCTATGGATTTTTAAATGGCTATGGGTATTATCTCTCTATGTTTTAATGGTGGATGGTTTCTCTTTGTGTATTCTTGCTGGTTTCTTCCTGACAGTTATGAGGGTAAACCTGTCCAGTCATATTTGGACTACCATTTGGTTGCTGTGTATTTTTTCCAGAGTCATGGTCATGGGATTATTCACATGTTATTGGCATCACAATATCTTGGAAGTCAGTCTTTAGGGTGGCCATTATGTCAATATATATGATATATGGCTGTTGGGTGATATAAGTTATGCCTCAGGTTATGCATCCTCACTAGTATTGTTGTCAAATGATTCGACTCTTAAGAAATAGACATATGTTGTACCTCTGTGTGTTTTGGGTAACTGTCATTGTCTAGTGGAAATTCACTTCTCCTCTACAAATGAAAAATTCACTATGTGCATCGGGTTTCTACCCTACCCATCGATGTTTCCTCTGTGGCTAACTGTTGTTCCATTTCCCAGACCGGGACTTATAAGGAACCTTGTGGTTTCTACTATGCTTGTATCGAAGGGTCTTTGCCTATGGTTGATATATTCTGAGGACCTCTAGTTATCTGTGCTATTGGTGACTGAGCACACTCTTGATTACCTCTTTGTATTTGTTGTGACAGATCCCGATGTTAAAAATCTCCTACTATTCTTACTCCCGTCGGGCTTCTTTTCGGTTATCAAGGATTGGTTGTCAAATGGAGTGGTTATGAAATGTTTTGTCGAGTCCCTATATCATCTTCCTATGATGAGATTGGTTGAAAAGTTGTGATTGGGAGTGATTAATAATATGCAGTCAAGGGTTGCCTCTTTCTCGTGATACCTTCAATCGTTGTGTTCTTACAACAAGGTGTTAATTGCAAATTGGAGACTACTATGTGTTTCACTAGGCTCGATCGGGATCATAGAAAATTATGTAATTGATAACTGTGTTTATTTCATTATGTTCACTGTGTATCTATTATGGAATCATCGTGCATGTTGTCAGTAATTTTTATCGACAATAATGAAGCTCAAGTTTTATATTGACTATGGTTTCATTGCAAAACCTTATTGGTTCATATGATGAATATTGTATGGATCAAGCATGTTCTAGAATTCTATTCGATTTGGAAGGGACTTGTGCATATGTTTTAAAGTGGCCGACTGTGAATTGATGGGCAATGTATGATATTTTTATAGTTATGTATTATGGATAGAACTGGAGAAATGTTGTTGTGTGTTTTCTTTCGATTCTTAAAAGGCAAGGAAAGAAACTAGAGACCACGCATTTTCTTAATAGGACTGCTGAATGGAAAGTTGTTTCAATTATGAGTTTTATTGCAGACTATTCTAATTAAGAAGTTTTTGAGGAATTTAAATGTTGAACAATGAAAAATTTTGATACACAAAAATTATTGAATTGGTGTTGGTTTGAGTACAAAGTTATGTTTATTGATTTGTTTTATGAACAATATTCATTATTTCCCTGCCATTTTCTCACTTTTCTACACGTTACAAGTCCCCTCACCTTCCCAGATTCACTATTCACTCCCGGTTCTTAAAATTAAATTATTGTTAAAAGAAAACTCTGTATTTAGCAATTGAAGAATGGCACAGGGATATGTTACAATTGATATGTTTTGTTATTATAATACAATTTATTGTTTGATGATTTGTTGAGTAGTAATCATGATCTACCCCCCTTCATTTTACCACTTTTCGCTCAATACAATCCCTCACATATCCCAGAACCCTTTTTCACCCCTTTCTCATTGACAAGTATTAAATGTTTTTATGGATTGGATTGCATGAGTCTGATGTGTTGCTGAGCCAAACTTTGTGTCATATTTAAAGAGATGTCATGAATTGTTTGTTAAAGAAACTAGTTGCTAATAAGTAATGCATACAAGAATGAGCTTCTTTAGCAGAGGTATCCATGGTCGGGGTAACATAGGAAGATGAAATTGGAACAGGGGCCCTAGAAGGCCAAGGTTTTCTATACATTTTGATGCAGACTCACAAGAGTTGAACCAACTATTCCAAGATGGATTTTTAACTGGATTGGACAAGGAGTGGTCCAACCTAGTCTAGAAAGTCCTCCTTTACAAACCTCGCATGTCCCTGGTATCCAATTTACCCCTCATGTATCATTACAACCTGAAGTCTCTAAAAATGACATATGGAAAGAGATTGTCCACTCGATAGTCTCCCAACATCATGGCTGGCCCAATTTGTCTCTACCTACTCCTCCTGCACCGGTTAACCAAATTGTCCAAGATTCCCTTGCACACTCACCATTACAGTCTTCCCACGCAAGAAAGAGGTTAAAAACTAAAGCCCACCATGCACCTAATAAAGGAAAATCGGCTACTGCCCCCTCCTCTCCCTCAAATGACTTTGCCAAATCCGTTTCATCCCGCATGCATTTGAGAGATGATTGCTCTCATGTTATCAGTGAGATTGGGCCTAAAGGCTCCAGACAAACTAAGTCAAATTAAGAGAAATCAAAGGAAGACATCAACAACAAGTGTAAAATTGCCTCCCAGAGTGGCAAATATGGTTTTTGAGTGTTTTTATTTATTGATTGTTGAGAACAATTGACTTCTGAAGTTTTTGGACATCACACTATTTTTTGGATATGTTGGATATTATATTTTTGGATATGTTTCAAATATAATTGATATTAATTTTCAAATTATGACAGTGATGATGGGGTCCACAAGGAGGGATGTGTTTGATTGATTAACTAGTTGTGTTATGCTTGTTAAAGAAACTAAAGGGAGTCACAAGGGGTCCCACCTACTAGTTATTATTTATTAAAGACCCTTATTATTATTTTATTAATCCCCCCCCCCTAAATTAAAAACTTGGTTGAGTTTTAGTTAACTTAACTAAAGAGGTGGTTTAACTACTTCAACTACTTCTGATTTCTTAAAGGAAAAAAGAGAAGGAGGAACAAGAGGAGAACAGAAGGAGAAATCATACTAAGGTCTTCTCTTGAGTTGTATTGAAATAATTCAGTTTTCATTCATTCTTTAATTCATTGAAAGCCTAATTCTCTTTTATGATAGCAGGGTCCTATTGTAGACAACAAGATTCAAGGATGAATTAGATCATGCAGACACTTTTTTTTCAGAGGTGTTGATCTATCTTTGATAGTTCGTGTAGGCTTGTCTATTTGTGAATACAATTTCATGACTGATAAAGGATATTGTGCAGATTCGAGTGGGCAACAATCTGTGGCAAGCTGATCCAACTTTTAAATTTCAGTTTTTTACTTTTTGTCAAAAGTCCTTTTGTATGGTTTTCATCGGGGACATATACGTTTGACTTTGGTCCAAAATTTCTCAGGGAATTTTGTAAAGAGAACGATTCTTTTGATAAATTGGAATGAAATAAGCGATTTCTTTATGCCTCATATGTTCTGATTATTGACTTGGTATTTTTACTTTCATCTCTATATTTTTTTTTGCATCTGTTATATTCAGAAAATTACATAAATATTGAATTTTTCAGCAATCTTTTATTTATAAGAAAATCATCCGAAGCCTTTGTAACCAATACTTGTGGATTAAGAAACACATTTTGATAGTTATAAACGTAGGGTGATATTCCCATCTAACTTTCTTTATCCAAGTAAGATCTGAAAATGATTGAGTAATATCATTTCATATCTTTTCCTCAACATTTATTTTGGCGACCATACTGGGGAGATCTTCAATATCTCTCTGGTTGATTTTTATGCTTGATTATCATCGACTATACCTATTTTTATGATATTGTTGACTGTTTCATTTCTTAATGAATGTACATGTTGCAAGGAAACATAATATTGAGCCCAATCTTCAAGATCATACCAGTATTGCTTTAAATTTGTTTAACACCATTTTAGACCCTGCTAATACTCGGGCTGAGCTTAATCGTTCATGGGAAACAATTGAACAAGACATAAGTTCCCAAGAACGTTGGGAAGATAGATGTAGACAACTTAGGAATCAACCATAACTTTCTTTTTTAGCTTTGATCTTCTTTTCATGTCCTTAGACCCTTGTGTTTCTAGGAGAAGAAGAGGCTTATCACCTAAAATTAATCCTATTGCTGAAATAGGAAGAAGGAACGTTGTGTTATGAACCCAACAAAGTTCTCCAAGGAGAAACCTGTCTGATTCATCCAATTCGTCTTTCTCTCCCTTACCTATTATCCATAAGATGGCATCTAGTGGTGGCTCTGGTGGCACTAGAGGTGCTTCTTCATCTCAATCTTCAACTTTGTCAGTGATTGGTATCTTATATAGTCACCAAGTCCCTGTCCAATCTACCAAGAACCCCACCAAAGTCATTAAAAAGTATGGTCTTTTTCAATTTGAAAAAGACACTACAACCACAATGTGGCATGTTTCCTCTCCTCTTAACCTATCACCTGCTACTCATCCACTTAATAAATTCAAAGAGAATCTCCCTAGGTTTTCAGGGAATAACACTGTCACTACGAATGAACACTTGGTGGAATTTTCTAATGCCTGTCACAACATAGGAGCCAATGACAATGATACTTGTATGCGCTTATTTGTCAATTCCCTTGAAGGGAAGGCTATGGATCATTTCTTTGACCTTCCTCCTAAGATTCAGTCTACTTGGGAGGAATTATTCTATTGGTTCAAATCCACCTATGGGAAATCCAAAAGCCCAACTGAGCAGTTATGGGAATACAATAACATCTCTTATAAGGATGGGGAGACCATCAAGTCCTTCAACTTGTGTTTCACCAAGTTATACAATCAAATCCATGAACTCATTCGACCTCAGAACCAAGCCGCTTTCATGCATTATTATAATGCATTACCTTCCCCCTATCATCATAGGCTTGAGGAAAAGGCCATTGATAACCTTGGTTCCACTCTACATACGTGTTTAGAGTATGAAGAACAACTTGAAAGAATAGGTC
Organism: Picea sitchensis; assembly: GCA_010110895.2. Taxonomy (NCBI): domain Eukaryota; kingdom Viridiplantae; phylum Streptophyta; class Pinopsida; order Pinales; family Pinaceae; genus Picea; species Picea sitchensis. The sequence continues at coordinate 18,864 of SNQJ01S0012612.1, read as the reverse complement.
TTCCTCAGGGAGATTCAGTTAAACAGACAGACATGTCCGCCCTCTTACAGCTTGTACAAGACATGAATAATCATATGATAGTGTATGAGAAAAAGGGAAATGTCTCCCCTCTTACCCCTAGAGCTTCATCCTCTTCTGCACCCCCATCTAGAAATCCAAATGAAAGTAATTTTCATCATAAATCTATCATGGCTTGTATTTGGTGTAACTTTTGCAAGGAACACCATGAGGAAACTACATGTAAGGCAAAGAAGAGTGCCAAAGATAAAATATTTGGTAAAAGACCTGAAACTACCATCAATGTCCTAGACTTTGCAGAGCCAGAAGATCTCATGATCATCAATACTAGGAATAAATCCTATTCTCCCAAAAGGAAATATGATCCTCCCCACAATTATTCTAGACCAAGCTCATCCTCACCGGCTACAACTGTTCAGGTTCCTAAGGCTCCTGACAGTCAAGGAACGATCTCTCCTCTCCTCTCTTCCAAATACAATATTCTAAATCAGTTGGCCAACATAAAAGCAGATGCAACTCTTCTAGACATGGTTTCCATGAACAATAGAAGCATCTAAAAAAATTCATGGAAGGAAGATTTTCCATCGTAGCCAACCTCTCTGAAGAGGTAGATGAAGAGGATTCATCTGTAAATAAAGTAGGTGTACATAACTTTAGATACCCTGTAAAAAATCCCCCTTTTTATATTTCTGTAAAGATTATGGATAAGATTTCCCATTGTTGCCTCATTGACGGTGGGTCGGGCCCAAGTGTAATGTCGAAGATTATTATGGAAGAGATAGGCTTGTCTTGTAAAAATGAAAATTCTAGAAGCATGCTCTCTTATAATAGTCTACAACAGATGACCATAGGTGAAATCAAGGATGTGACCTTGGTTTTGTGCGCACACCCTGAAATAAGGAAAACCCTTAATATTCAGGTAATCGATATGCCGATAAGTTACTACTTGATCATCCTAGGAAGAGATTGACAAGATTTGATAGGTGGATACCACTCACTAGATGGGATACACTTATCCATTCTTCGAAATGGTAAAAACATCATAGTCCTTAGAGAGGGAAGGATTTCACCTTATATAGAAAGTGTTCCACAACCTAATGTGAATTATATTGAAGAGGACCTAGGAGTGTATTCCATATTTTCCGAGGAGGATAACATTCCCTTGGAACAAGTCGACTTAGATGACGGTATGTAACATATGCACTTTGATGGTTCATGCTCCAATGAAGGAAACAAAGGTGGTATTATCTTATACTCTCCTATGGGGAAAATACATAACTTTTTTTATCATTTAGAGTTTTCTTGCACAAACAATGTCACTGAATTCAAATCTTTACTATTAGGCATTGAAAATGCCTATAATATGGGTTGTGATCACCTTACAGTTTTTGGGGATTCTGAGCTTGTTGTGAACCTTGTACATAAGATATATTCCCCTAGCAACAAGTTGATGAAATGATACACCCAAAATGTTTGGGCACTTATCTCGAACCTATTATATTTCAACATTACTCATGTTAAGAGGGAATTGAACTCAATGGATGATCGGTTAGCTATTTTTGCAGCCTCTCCTAATCGACAATTTCTGCCACATCGACTTGATTGTACTTTTAAAACTCTATATCATCCACATATCTCTTACAATATAGAATCATGGAAAGTCTTACCTAGCGATGAGAGCATCTTTGCTTTCATTCAAAATGAACCTTATAAGCCTAAGGAAATTATATCCATGGAAGATAACAAAATTCCTAAAGGATTGACTCTTCTAGAAAGTTCATTTTCATCGAGTGATGTAGGAAACATAGAGAAACATAAACAAGAGGAGTTTAAAAGGAAAGTGGGTGAAACCATTTCCTTGAACATTGGAACACCCGAATCTTTAAAGAATGTTAAAATAGGTGCCCAATGTTCTGATGAAGAAAAGTTGAAGTTTTCCAGGCTACTTGGTGAATTTCAATATGTTTTTGCTTGGTCTTATGAGGATCTTCGTGGTTTTTATCTTGCTCTTATACAACATGCCATTCCTATCAAGGAGGGCATAAACATAGTTAGGAAAAAACAAATATATATCAACCTTGCACTAGAAGCAACTATTCAAAAGGAGTTGGAAAAACCCTTGAAGGCTGGGATTATTTTTCCAGTCAAGTATTCTGAATGGGTTTCCAATTTGGTTCCCATTCGGAAAACAACTGGTCAGATCATATTATGTGTAGATTTTCGCGCATTGAATTAGGCTAGTATAAAAGATCACTTTCCTCTCCCTAACATGGAAATGATTTTTCAACAAGTTGCATGGTCACAGATGATGTCCTTACTAGACGGTTTCTCCAGTTACAATCAAATCAAGGTAAAAAGGGCAGATAAATATAAAACCACCTTTATTACTCGTTGGGGAACTTTCACTTACGAATGCATGCCTTTTGTCTTATCTAATGTAGGTGCCACTTTTCAAAGAGCTATGCAAATAACTTTTGACGATTTAATCGACAAGATTATTCAGATCTATCTTGATGACTTAACTATGTATTCTAAAAATCGATCAGATCATTTTGGTCATCTTAAAAAAGTTCTCATGCGATGTAGGAAATTTGGTATTTCTCTAAACCCTTCTAAGTCTATTTTCGGTGTTACAAAGGGAAAGATCCTTGGACACATTGTCTCTGATTCGGGAATAAGAATTGATCCTGAAAGGATTGCTGCTATCCTTAATCTGCCTGCTCCCACTTTCAAGAAGGAGGTTCAAGATTTTATGGGTGTTATTAACTTCATCTGTAGGTTTGTTCCTGATTTTGCTGTAATGGTCAAACCGATTCATAATATTCTTAAGCAAGATCAAAAATTTTCTTGGACAAATGATGTCGAAAATGCTTTTGTAGGGATCAAGAAAGAAATCAGTTTCGCACCGGTTTTGGCGAAGCTAGATTTTGAGAAAGAATTCATGATATATACTAATTCCACACATGAAGTAGTTTTTTCTATCCTCATGCAATGTGATGACCAAGGAAATGAAAAACCAATGGCTTACATGAGTCAAAGATTTTCTGACGATGAGTTTAAATAATCTTTTATTGAAAAGCATGCTTTCGCTCTTGTCTGATGATGAGTTTAAAAGTCCCTTTACCTGCTGTCAAGTTTTTGCTCTCACAGACTTATCTTTCAAGGAAGCTTGCACATTGGCTTTCCAAGATCCAGGAGCATGATTTAAATATCTTGACTTCTACCACCATCAAAGGACGTGACCTAGCCCTTCACTTAGCTCAACATGCTGAAACTAGTGAAGAAATTGATGAACATGATAGTTCCCTATCAACACTATTCTACATTGATAATCATATCCTTCCCATGTCTGAACATCCTTGGTATAATAATTTGGTTTACTATTTGCAAAACCAAATATGTCCAGATAACTTAGACACTCATCAAAGAATAAGGCTCCGTCTTGAATCTGCTAGATACATCATTATAGGAGATTTCTTGTTTCGAAGATATGTTGATGGTATGTTGCTTCACTGTGTAAACAATGAGGAAGCACAAAAATTGTTGCAAGAAACTCATGGTTCTTCAAATTCTGTTATTCACATAGGAGGTCATTTTTCTGCTAAAACCACTGCTTTTAAGATTAATAAAAAAGGATACTATTGGCCTTCAATATTTCATGACTCTTATGTTTTTTCGAGATCTTGTGACAAGTGCCAAATTTTATTTGCGAAAGAACACCTTTCATCATGCCGTTACAACCTGTTTTCAAAGTGGGGATTGCATTTTATTGGTCCTATTAATCCTTTGTCTTCAGCAGGAAAAATATTTATTTTGACAGTGATCCAGGTGGATATCGGGGGCCACCCATCTTTTTCCAAATGGCTCAAAATAGTTTTCTGGCCATTTTGGCAATTTACTATTTTTAGCAGGTTTTAACTTCCGGGGCCATTTTGAGGGCCTAAATGAAGTTTTTTTCGAGATCGAGGTTCTCAATGATATCCGAAGGCATGATTGAGCCCCCAAAATGAATCTCCTTGATGATACCTTTCCAACGAGCTATCACACACCTAAAACAGAGATCGTATGCAAAAGTTACGACCCCGGGAAGTTGATGCACCAACTTACCCAAACGGGGCCCACATGAATTTTGGCTCTTCATCTCCTAGGGTTAGGTTTTTGGATGTCTAGAACTTTTGGCATTCCCGATTATTGTAAAATGGCCTCCAGAGCCTCATTGTAACCATCTTCTTGCGAATGCGAGTAGTCGTCACATTTCTTCTCAGAGATAAGCTGCCACCATTCTAGCGAGTCTTTCACTCTGTATTTTTACAGTCTCTGTACATTTATCTGATTAATAGAAATCGTGTATTACTGTATATCTGTGTTTATGGTTGCATCTTTGATACATTTCTGTTATATTATTGAATATTTGCAATATCTCTGTACATTTCTTTATTATATCTCCACTCTCATTTCGTGCCGAAAATAATCCGGATCAGACAGCCAAATACTATTTTACAAAATGGGTTGAATTTGTCCCGCTTAAACATTCGAGAGATGACCAAGTGATTTCTTTCCTTGAAAATAACATCTTTTCCAGATTTGGTCTTCCTTTGGAAAATATTACAGACAATGGTCCCGCTTTTATTTCTGCTAAGATGAACCAATTTTTAGCTAAGTTGGGGGTTAAAATTTTCACCTCATCATCTTATTATCCCCAAGGAAATGGGTAGGCTGAGTCTACCAACATGAATCTGGTGAGAATTGTCAAAAGTCTCATCGAATATAAGCCTCGCCAATGGCACACTCTCCTCACTTACACCCTTTGGGAAGATCGAACCACCACCAAGGTGAGAACTAGTTTCACTCCTTTATAGCTTGTTTATGGTTAATAAGCCATTCTACCTACTGAGCTGGAACTTTACTCCTTAAGGTTAATGCTACATATCGAAGAATTAAATTCGTTCGATGTTTCATAAAGGTTGAATGCACTATTGGCTTTAGAGGATAAAAGGACGTTTTCCTTAGGTAATATAAAAAGGAGACATTAGACTGTTAATAAGTATTTCAACAAGAGTGTCAAGAGTGTCAAATTTAAAGTCAATGAGAAAGTACTCCTGTGGGATTCAACTCATGCTTATAGGGGAAGACACTCAAAGTTTAAAAAATTACAGTTGGGTCCTTTCAAGATCGCTTTTGTCCTGGGTACAAACTCTTACATTCTAAAAGATCTACAAGAGTGATTTTTGTCCTACAACAGTAATGGTTCTCACTTAAAACACTACGTGGAACCAACTTGAAGAGTTTAACGTTGCTTGGATTGTTTTGTATTTTAGTAGTTCAATTCTGCTTTCATTTTAGTAGTTTTCATTTCTGCTATTTCAATTCTTCTTTTACAGTAGTTTTATATTCTACTTTCATCTTATTGTGAGTTTTCATTTATGCTATTTTCATTTCTGTCATTGCATTTCTACTATTTTAAATTTTGTAGTTTCATTTCCGTTATGGCATTTCTTGCTTTTGTTCTTTTTTATTTCAATTTTTGGTCAAGAATAAATTGTTGGATCAGTTCTGCCACAATGACACTCCTGCAAGGTATTGTTAGTCAATAAAAATCAAGCTTACACAACTGTTATGATGTTCCCCTTGAAAGCATCACTGAATTTATCATATGCTTTCATGGATGTCTTATGAGATAGTTGGTTACTTCCCGCTTCTTCTTTCCATTTCTTCATCCATTTTGAGATTCAAAAGAGCAAGTTAGAAATTTTTTCTCGTTGAAGTCAAGAGCAAATTTTGGTTGAATGATTATGCATATAGGGATAAACCCCCTCATACTTAACATTTTCCATGAGTTATTCCCAAATTCCCAGTCATTTTTCCATTAAATCTGCTCACTTCCCCTTGTTGCATATGTTGATTAAGGTTGGTTGTCATTGATGTCAACCCTTGAAGAAAGCCCGGTAGCACAAAGGTTTGGGTAATGGACCCAATTTTTTTTTATGTAAATATGAGTCATTATTGTATTGTCATTGTTGATAATAAGTACAAATGGATGAACTCCAATGTGGTCCCCTTATGGTGAAATCCCTCACGGAAAGACGCTTTGCAGATTGAGTTATCTTAGAAGTATGGTTAGAGAACCCATGCTTATTTCTGGAATAATGAGATGAAGGTTAGTGAATTTTTCAGTGAAACTATCCTACATGGATACTTCTTGTCATTCCATTTCTAGTGGTATGTGGAACGCCACATAAATCCTCACGGTTAGAGAGTTATGGCGATGAGAAGTTGGAGAACCCAGGTTTGGGTAATGGACCCAAGTTTGTTTTATGGATAATGGTATGAGTTTTGATATATTTGAAGGTAATACTATTCTATATGGATATCATATGTCATTCCATTTCTGGTTGTATGTGGAACGTCACATAACGCCTCACGGTTTGAGAGTTATGGCCTTATGAAGTTGGAGGAACCTCATATGTCATCTAGAAGCCCCAAAAGGTCAAAGTAGTCAAAGTGGTTTAAGAGATTTTAGAAGGTCAATAATAAAGTGAAGTGATGAGTGTAATATAATTCAAAGTGAATACAAAATAAACTATTTAAATAATAAATTTAATGGAGAAATAAGAAATGGGTTAACCCTAAAATGAGGAAAGTGGGAAAAGTGACCTAGAAGATGTTTTTAAGGAAGCTACTTGGAGAGTATAAATAAGAGGCAAGGCTCTCTCATTTTAGATCACACTTGATAATATTGAATATATATAGGTTTCTGAGGTAACCAAAGTATATATAAGATGAATTTTAGAGGGAAGGTGAAGAAAACAAGGCCGGAATTCAAGGGATAAATTCTTTTGATGATGCTTTCTAAGGTATGCTATTTACAGGTCATCTCACCATTTTATCAATAAATTTTTTTCTAGAATGATTCAAATTGTGAAATTGATATTCCATTGATGAAACATATCCAAGTATCAGTGGTAAAAAATTCATCATGTGGTCCATTATATTTTTGGAGTTACACTCCGTGGAAAATAGGGTTTGTGGCTAGTCCTGAAACTAGTCTAAAACATGTGTTTCAGGTAAAAACGTCATAACTTATTCATAATAAATCCAAATTAAGTAAGAAAAATATTGTTAGTTAGAATACAGTCTTTAGTATTCAGTGTAACATTTTCATATCCATTCAACAAATATTCCGTGCGGGGCATGCTCTACAAGGTCACTCTCTAGAATAAGCTAGAATTCAACAAGGTATGTCATTTTTGCTATAAATCCTTTTCTGAGAGGTTCCAAGTAGTGACACCTAGAGGAATTGAATAAAACACACTAAGTAACATTGTGTATAATTTTCATATATTTATTCATTATAAGTACACAGTTATGATTATTTCAAGTTAGGGTTGTTGACTAATCCAAAACTAGTCATGTGAGACTAAAGAAAAGTTTGATGAAAATGCTAGTCTCTTATTGTTAAAGTTAAGGAAGGTTTTCATGTATGTGATAATACACAATAGGTATATTATAGAGTTACAAATCATATTTGTATGATGAAATTGATGATGGCCTTTGGTTGAGGTACATGTTGGGTACATGGTTGAGACAAGTAGTTGATGAGTTGGCACATACATGAGGTCTATAGTTGATGATGTTGGTACATATTGATGAGTCATAGTTTATGAGTAGTTGACACATGATTGGTACATGGTACATGGTTGGATGCACTTGTTTATGGTACAAGTTGATTACAGGTTGTTTGGTACAATTTGGTGCATGGTTGACACACTTGTTTATGGTACAGGTTGATTACAGGTTGAGGTACAGGTTGATGCATGGTTATTGGTACAGGTTTACAACAATATATCTCACAGTGATAGTGTGACAGTGGTTCCATCATTCTATTTCTACTTCAGGGAGGTTGGACGGGGAAAGGACTCGTGGTTGTAGCCACCTTTCGGTTGTAGCCAGAGAACATAGGGGGGTTTAGCCTCCTTCTGGTTGTATCTAGAGAATAGGGGAGTTCGAGCTTCCTTCAGGTTGTAGCCTGAGAAACAAGGGGGTTGGAGTCTCCTTCCAGTTACAATTGAAAAATAAAGGAAGTTGGTGCTTCCAATGAATGTAATTCTTCAAGACATACAAGAAAAAACATTCTGTGGTTTTCTCCCTCTTTGGGTTTCCATGTAAAACACTGGTGTACTGTGTATGTGTATGATTTTTCATTTGTTCATTGATTATTTACTCTAAAGTTATTAGATGATAATGCTACATTGATATAACACTTGGATTATGTGGTTAAAAAGGATTAAACTCTATTACTGATTCACCCACCCTCTCAGTAATCCAACAATTGGTATCAAAATAGGTTCCTTCAAAAATCAATTTAACCACTAAAAGGTAGATCATGGAGAGAAATGACTTGTATAAAAATGGAATACCACAATTCAATGGACAAAAGTATGCATTTTGGAGCATAAGGATGAAAACATATATACAGGCACAGGGATTTG
>SNQJ01S0012611.1:155416-166318 GCA_010110895.2 Picea sitchensis | reverse complement strand
AGTTGATTTGAGTTATTATAATAATAATTAGTGGATTGTATATATTAAGTTAGATTAGTGTATTAGTTAGTTTTTAGTTAATTTCTTTTATTTAATTTGTTTTATCAGTTTTATTTAGTTTAGTTTGCTTAGATTACTTAGCTCAGATCAATTCTCTATTTGGTTTTCTTGAAAGACCTTAGAGAGGCCAACGGAGCCATTAAACTCGTCAGGGTGGTCCATTCCAAACGGCTTGGGTTATTTAGACAACCCCAGACCGGTTCCACTCTCCCAGTTGACGGACGGTCAATTTCGCCCGTCAACAATGAGCTGTCCCATTCCAGTCATTTGTCCAGTCAGATGAGGTCATGCAGAGGCTTCATCAACGACCCACCTAGAAATCAGCGTGCAATTACACCACATCATCAAGAAGTTCCTAGGTTTAGGAAATTTGTTAAGTTAGTTAGGCTAAAAATAGATTTAGCACGTCCTGATCATTAATGACAAGATCGTTTGTAATTTGAGTTATAAATACTTCATCTTTCGAAATGTTGGTGGTTTTTTATCTTCACACCCTGACACTATCAAACTGTAATATTTTTGAAGAGATCTTCCATTAATAAAAAGGAGGCACTTTTACAGGATTCTTGCGTGTATTCACAGGTGATGTTTTTCTCTCTAAGTTGAATGTTATTCTCGTTTTGTTATCATAGTGTTTTCTGAATCTAATATTTAAGAGTAACGAATGTTGCAGGATTTATCTCGTATACCCTGTTTCTGACTCTAAAGATTTAAGTGTTTTATCTTCTGGTGTTTTCAATAAAGAAATTCTCAACTGCTTCTTTGTTGAAATTATCTTTCTCATTTTTCTGCTATTCATCATTTATGCTATTAAAATATCCATTGATTATATTATCTCGTCCTGTGAAAGTTTTCCTTTGCGTTTCTGGTTTGGATTTCATATTTGATTAAAATATAGACCCCATAGCCCAATGGATGTGTAGGCTGTCTCAACCAATTTGAAAAACACTTTGACAACAAAACCGACCTATTTATTTACCTAGCCTAATATTTAAAATTGGAAACATAGATAAATTATATAGAGATATCCCTCTCTGAAGTTGGAAGGGCTAGATCCCAGCTTCAAAAGTGGTTGGATAAAGTTACCTTTTGTAGATTTCTTCTGTTGTCAACCTCTAGGAAATTTACAGAGTGCTAACATAATGGCGACTCCACTGGGGAAAGAACTAAAAATTTATAATTTCACGTTTTCTTTCCCTTTAAAAGAAAGTTTGTTCCTGAAAGATTGCAAATTTGAGAAGAAAGTAATGTTTAGAGGTTGATTAAAATTTGTACATATTATTTTCGGACTCATAAAACTAAAAAGTATATATATAAAAAATCAAAAAGAAATCTGGCTCCCAAGAAAGCTTATACTCGATCTCATCCAGATCCAGAACCTACGATAGTGACAAATAACCCATAACAATTGCTCAGGAAAAGGACCATAGTTGAAGGCTTAGTGAGTCATACTCCCTTGCATAAGTCCTTTTCCTTTTTAGGGGAACCCATTATCTTTCAAAACCCTGACTTTGACACCTTTTCCCAAAAGATCCTGGTTAGAACACGGTCCGATAGTTTTGTGACTAGAATTATTTTCGACCCAACCATTTTACAACCCCAAAGCCCTGAAGTTCTGTCTCCCACTGCTAAACCGCAAATCACTCCCTTAGTGATATCCAGTCCCTCCTCGTCCTCGTCTTCAGTCACTACCTCACCGATCATCCAGTCTGTTATCCCACCTCCTCCACACATCATGGTAGCTCGATATGATCCCTTGGTATTGGTTGTGCCTCTTCATGCCATGCCACAAGACTATCAAACGAGACTTCCACAGTTCGATGCAACAGGACCTCTGAGCGCACAACAACATGTAGATAAAATGAATGATTATTATGATTTGCATGAAGTAGATGAGGCTGACGTTCAAATGATATTGTTTGCCCAAACTTTGACAGGTGACATTAAAAAATGGTACAAAGGGTTGCGTGCCACCTCAGTCCTTGACCTTACCGCATTCCAAAGGAGTTTTCTAGACAGATGGGAGGTAAAGAAAAACCCTCTCCAAATTTTGTTAGAATACAAAAATATCAGAAGAAATCAAGGTGAGACAGTGCAAGATTACTGCACTCATTTCAATAACTTGTACAACGCAATCCCAACTGAAATCAAACCACCACAGGGTTTGGCATTGATAAAATTCCCAGATGGTTTTGACACTGATATGTCATACCAACTAAGGGAAAGAAATTCTACCACCCTGGAAGACATGTAGAAAAGTGCAATAAGTGTGGAGGCCAATTTTTTGGCAAAACAGGCACGTCAGAGGTTAGAGAGGCAAGTCGGAATTAAAGAAGAACCTTCCATGTCAACCTCAGATTCCAAATTGGATTCTTTGGCCAGAGAAATGGAAAGAATGATGGAAAGACTTACTGTGATAGACAGGAATCCTCTAAGAGAAAACCCACTAGCTCCTCAGGTTCAGAACCCTAACTTTAAGAGGAACCCTCCTCAAATCAGACAGAGAGATCCTAGGGATCAAAGAGAGTAGAGGGGTCCAGATCAGCAGATCAAACCTCCCTTACAAGAAAATTATGTTGATGAAGGAGAGGAAGTGATTGAGGAATTGGAGGATACTCACATAAATCTCATGGGCATTCACGATAATGAAGCTATTTTCCTTACCCAAGAAGAGCAAGAACTTTTTCTTCTCAATCAAACAAAAGTAAGTGAAGAAGCCGAAGATGCAGAACAACATGCATTCGAAAATTCCATTTTGGAGGTACACTGGCAGTATAATCTGTGGAGTAAAAGGACAGAAGGGATTTCCCCAAAAAAGACGATTGAAACAAAGAAGGTAGTCGAAACCAAGAGGGCCTCTGAGTCATTTTCCGAGAATATTCCTGAGAAGAGTATTATCAAAGCTCATGTGAAGAAAAACCTTGCTATTCTGAAAAGATCGTCACAGCCCGAGGTTTCACCCACTACTCCACCCAGTACTTCTGGCCAGAAGAGTTTGGTGGACAAACCAGAATTGATGAGCCAAGACAGAACTCCTAAACCTTTTAGCCTTGAAGGAGAATTAGCCAAAGTAAAAATCCCCATTCCACTTTCCGAATTGATGAACAAAGATGTTTATCGTTCACAGGTGATTAAAGCACTGACCATTGAACCTGACATAGACACGAAGGCCTTAACCATTGGATCAACAAATCATTCAGATACCGTAAACCTTATAGATGATCAACCTGAACTTTTGTTTGGACCTGAAGTAGATGGCCGGGACGATGATTGTGATGTCACTCCTTTTTACATCAGTCTAAACATACATGACCTGATCTTTCATAACGTTATGCTAGATTCGGGTGCTTCCCACAATCTGATGCCTAAAGCAGTGATGGAGAAACTGGGACTCGAGGTCACCAGACCTTACAAGGAACTACACTCATTTGACTCCAGTAAAGTTAGATGTATTGGTTTGATCAAGGACCTATGTATCACCTTGGTTCAGATTCCTGCAAAGAGCATGGTCATGGATGTGGTAGTTGCAGACATCCCTCCGAAGTATGGAATGTTGCTATCCCGATATTGGGGGGATACGTTGAGAGGTACCTTGCAGCTAGATATGTCTTATGCCACTATCCCGGTTTTCAGGCAAAAAAAAAGGCTATACAGAGAAACATTGATGAAGTACATGGTCAGTAGCCAGGAAAAACCACACAACTATCCTCTTTACTCTGCACATTCTGATTTAGATTATTTTATCCTGTATAACGACGGGGACACGGAAGAGAAAAACCCTCAGCTAGCAGAAGATACATCTAGTCTGGACAAAGGCCAAGAAATCATTGAGGTAGCAAGAATGAAAAACATGATAACTGAAGAATTACCAGCATATTTCTAGAGCATGGATTTTGATGGAGCAGTGAGAAAAGAAGGAGTTGGAACAGGGGTTTGGCTGCATAATCACAGAAATAGGTATTCAGAAAACCATTCTTACAAATTAAATTTCCAATGCACTAATAATATTGTCGAGTATGAAGCCTTGATGCTCGGTCTGAAGCTTTTGAAAAGAGTTGGTGCTAAACAGATTATGGTAAGAGGTGATTCTGAGTTAATAATCAAGAAGATCAAAGGTGAGTATGCTGCGAAACACCCACATCTTAGAGATTATAGGAATGTTGTTCTTGATTCCCTTAGATGTTTCACTGAAGTTGACTTGCAGGTAATGCCGAGGGGACAAAACATTCTTGCAGATGGATTGGCTACGTCAGTAGCCACATGTAAGATTCCTTTTCGCTCGACTCACATGTACACGGTGGAGGTAAAATGCAGACCAACCATTCCCGACAATATTAGGTACTAGCAAGCGTTTGGTAATGATGATCAAATTGAAGACTTTCTGCAGTGTAAAAACGATTTTGAATGTACAAATATAGATTTGGAGAACGAAGATGAAAATGTAAATAGATCAGATTTTGAAATTGATAGTGTAAATAGCGTAGATTTAGGATAATTAGGCGATGATGAGATGGAGGCTGATGTTTTACATTTGAAAAGTAATGTTTTTCCTAGGGGTCTAGTTCCTTTAGAGGACTTGTTTTATTTTAACGATGTAGCCAAAAAACCGAAAATCGAAGCCAATGGACAAGAGGTAGAAGACTGTAATATAGGGACTGAAGAGAAACCCAGGATAGTCAAACTGTCTAAATCATTACCCCCAAGGAAAAAACTCAAATACATTGAGTTGTTCAAAGAATATTCGGATGTCTTTGCCTGGGGTTATGAGGATTTGAAAGCTTATGATACCAACATCATACAACACAGGATTCCAATAAAAGAAGACCAAAAACCGTTCAGAAAGAAACTTAGGAGGATAAATCCCAAGTTTCTCCCTCTGATAGAAAAGGAAATAAAAAAAATGTACGAGGCCAAAATCATAGTCCCGTTGGGTTTTTCCAAATGGGTCTCTAATTTCGTCCCTACACGTAAGAAATCTGGGGAAATCAGACTTTGCATAGATTTCTGAAATTTGAATAAGGTCTCCCTGAAGGATAATTACCCCTTCACAAAAATGGACCACATCCTTCAAAGGGTAGTCGGATCCAGTCGAATATCTTTGCTGGACGGTTTCTTGGGTTACAATCAGGTCCTAGTTCACCCGGATGACCAAGACAAAATCGCTTTCACCACACCATGGGGCACTTTCATGTATGTGAAAATGCCTTTTGGTTTGATGAACGCTAGAGCCACTTTCCAGAGAGCGATGGATATCACCTTTGTGGAAGAATCAGGTAAGTTTATTGTCGTCTATTTGGATGATGTAACTGTGTTTTCCTGATCTGACGACGAACACCTGCGACACCTCAGACGAGTCTTCGAGAAATGTAGAAGGTTTGGGATTTCTTTAAATCCTAAGAAAAGCCTTTTCGGGACAGAGGAAGGGAAACTGCTAGGACACATTATCTCCAAGGATGGGATGAAAATAGACCCCAGTAGAATCGAGGCCATACAAAAATTAGAACACCCAAGAAACCTTAAAGAACTACAGTCTTTTATCGGGAGAATAAACTTTCTACAAAGATTCATTCCCAATCTGGCAGAGCTCCTCAGAAACATTACAAATATGCTAAAAAAGGATGTAAAAATAAAATGGGACTCTGTGTCCAGACAGTCTTTCGAACAAGTCAAACGAGCACTCACAGAAGGCCCTGTTTTGATCAGTCCTGATTTTACCAAGGATTTCTATCTTTGTTCTTTCGCTTCCGAACATACTATAGCAGCGATATTACTACAAAAGAACAACAAAGGGTATGAACAACCCATAGCTTTCTTTAGTAAAGCGTTAAGGGACATTGCTATGAATTACAAGATAATGGAAAAACAAGCTTTTGCCTTGGTGAAAGCTATAAAAGATTTTAGGGTCTACATTCTCCATTCTCATACCATTGCATATGTTTCGAATGCGGTAGTAAAAGACATTTTGACCCAGGAAAATCCGGATGGAAGAAGAGGAAAATGGATTGCTGTCATTTTAGAATACGACATAGAGATTAAGCCTACAAAACTAATTAAAGGTAAAGGCCTTGCTAAATTAATGGTTGAATCTAATTTCCATGCTCTCGACATTAATTTTTTAGCTGCAACAGATGAACAGGGCGAGATGGAGACTCCAAGCATGAGAGACGTATTTCTCAACTCTCCGTGGTACGCAGACCTTATATTCATTTTGCAAAATTTACAAGATCCCCCTGGTTTGACTAAAACTAAAGCTAGATTTTTGAAGTTGAAAGCCTTAAAATTATGTATTCTAGAAGGCAATCTGTATTGGAAAGATCCTGGAGGTATTCTGTTGAATTTTTTATTGAAAGATGAAGATGACAACATGTTACAAGAATTTCATGCAGGCGAATGTGGAGGTCATCTCAACTGGAAGGTCATAGCCAACAAAATACTCAGAGCTGGATTCTATTGGCCCACCCTATTCGTCGATGTACATCATAAGGTGACTGGATGTCATCAATGTCAACTGTTTGAAGGAAAAAGGAAACTCCTCCCTCTACCTCTGAAACTGATCTCAGTTGAGGCCCCTTTCCAGCAATGGGGACTGGACTTCATTGGAGAAATACACCCTTCTTCTTCAGGCCAGCACAGGTGGATTCTCACTGCCACCAATTATTTTACCAAATGGATCGAAGCAGTACCAAGCAGGCAAGCCACTGACTCTGTTATTATCAAATTCCTTGAAAATAATATCTTGTCTCACTTTGGATGTCCTAGAAAGATTATAACTGATAATGCAGTTTCTTTTCGGTCGAAGAAACTCATAGATTTCTGCAACCAGTATCACATTGGTTTGGGGCATTCCACAACTTACTACCCTTAGGGGAATGGGCTGGCGGAATCTTCAAACAAAACCTTGGTAAATATCATCAAGAAAACGTTGCAGAAAAACAAGAAATCGTGGCATAACAAGTTGGTGTTCGCATTATGGGCTGACAAAGTGACCACCAAAATGTCAATCGATACGTCACCATACCAGCTGGTCTATGGCACAGAGTTAGTTTTCCCCACTTCCTTAGGAGTCCCTATCATGAAGTTCCTTCAAGATGTACAAGCCGAGCCAAATGACTCTCAGAGAAGGATAAACCAGATGATCCATTTACAATAGTCTAAGGAAGAATTTTTCAATAAGACTCAGGTAATCCAAGAAAGCATCAAGAAGATTTTTGACAAAAGAACCAAGGAAGATGATTTTGAGCTAGGAGATTTGGGGTTGAGATGGGACACCAGAAATGAAGACAAGGGAAAGCATGGAAAATTTGACAGTATGTGGAGAGGACCATACATGATCCAAGCATTCAAGGGGAACAACACTTTCTTATTGAACAACGTTGATGGGACAGATCTGCCAAGAGGACCTGTAAATGGCAGAATGCTGAAACATTATGTGCCACCTCAGTAGAGACTCAAGTTTTCACTCTCCATTGTACATACCATTTTTTTATTTTTTTTAGCCTGCATTTTTCTGAGTGAAGAACATTAGTCAGTTGGTTGAAGCCCGAAGAGAAGGCCCTAAGATGTTGACCACTGTTCTTCCAATTTTTGAGAATAAAGCCAATCAATCAACGAAGGCTACTAGGCAGAAGTTTTCAGAATGGCAGGAACTAGGATTCTTGGCACTTCACAGGGAAAGTACCATCCCCAGGTGGAGCCGCTGTTATCATCCTATAAGTTATAAGATCAACTAGTGACTGGGATATTATCTGTCTCTAGTGTTTTTGTTGACAAATGATTTTTCATTCTGCAAATAATTTGAAAAAGAAAAAGAAAATAAAAAAGAAAAAGAAAAGAAAAAGAAATGAAAAAGAAAAAGAAAAAAGAGAAAGGAGAAAAAAAAAAAAGAGGGCATAAAAGAATTTCAATAAAAGCCCCATGCAATAATAGTAACTTGGTCCATACCTTTCAAGCATGGCCAAGTTCTTTTTAAATTGATGTTGATAGGGTAGTGAATGAGTTTGGCTAAATAGTTTAATCTTAGCCAAATTGTCTAGGTTAGATTAGTGAATAAATCTGGCCAGACTGTCTAATCCTGGTCAGATAGCCCCAGGGTAGAGTAAATTCTTAACCCAACAGTCTAATCTGGGTTAATTGTCATAGGAATCTAGGGTAGAATATAGGTTAGTTTCCTTATCACTTCATTTTAATAAAACCATCTTGATGTAAATGCTGCACCATGTTTCAGATGCTTAAAAGATCGTTTGGTCAGGCCCCATGGTGGTGTCTACTTGAAAAACCTTGGAAAAACCCATAAATTGTATTTATCCTAGGTTTTTCCTCGACGCATGTGTTTCCCGCTCCCCACTTATGCTCCTTGCACATATCAATGGTCTTGAACGTGGTGCCCAAATCTACGGTGGACATATCTTTCCGGACCCCCCCCCGACTGTTCTACCTTTAACGAAGGGGGGGGGTCCAGAATCACTGATAAGACCCACGCGCATCTGGATGACCCAGAATCGAGTGCGTAGATATACGACCAACATTGGATTCCCGACCCCCTCGTTCATTCTGCCTTTAATGGAGGGGGGGGTCCGGAATGAGTGATAAAAAGAGTGCAAAGATCTGCATCTCAGAGGCAGGTGTGCATATCAACGACCCAAGATGTATTTTGGACCTCCACCACTGATCTTCCTTTAACTGATGTAATGGTTTTCTTCCTCTGGCAGGTCCCTTTTTGTACGTGGCAGCAATTTAATGGCCCCGAGTCCCGTCATCCCCTACTATCTGACAGACCTTCGTCACCTCTAGACGTCACCATCCACATTTCCCGAAATAGTCACGTCCCATAACTGTTGTCAGTCCTTCCCCCCCATTCGCTCGTGGAAAGCCCCCTCACTATGACCTTTACCTCCAATCAATAGCCGCCACATCACCGGTTCGTATCCCTTAGGCACCGTCACCTACCACCTCACATCCCAAATGATCCGTTGGCCATTTATTACTAGATAACCTATCCGTTATCCAGCTGACCTGTCTCCCGCGCCCAATGGACACCCGTTTACTCAAAACTACCCTCTTTCTCCCTTTCCTCACCATTTACCACTCATCGCACCAGAGAGTTTTTCACACTGTTTACTCCTCCGTTACAGTCAGTTTCCCTCAACCACAGTCAGTCGCCCCCACTAACGTTGTGTTTTCTTGCAGGTACTGTTGTAGAAATGGCGCCAAAATCCAAACAAGCGGAAGGAGAGGGGAATCTGTTTCTCCTGCCTCCTGTCGACCTTGACAAGATCCCACTGGTCAATAAAGACCGATTAATTGCAGATACAAAATGTGATTTTGATTTTGCATATCTTCAATCATGTCTCAAGGAGGTCTTCCTGGACTAGAGTGATGAAATCAGACTATGGTAGTCCAATTTACGCCTTTAACTCTTTCCTCAAATTCACCATTTTCTAGAGTTCGCACTCAAGTGCCAAGCCCACTACATTCCCGAGAAAAGAGTCGTCGTCTCCTCGTCTGGGGAGATTATTTTCCTCATCACACCCGAATCCATAGACTAGATGATGCAAATCCCCCGAGCCGACTCTGCGTCACCCTTTAACCTGGAAATTCTTACAAAATTATACCAGAAAATGGCATTCCCCCAAAGAGCTCAAATATTCGAGCTTTTCCTTCCCCCATCCGCTCAATTTCCCTCCACAAATCCTCCTTATCCGTCTTCCATGTTCTCGACTAAAGGAAACTAGGTCATCTCATCCCTTTGTGCTTTTTTAGGATACTATTCTGATCAGTGGGTAGATGAACCCATTCTGGGTTTTCTATCCATCTTCTCTACTGATGAAAATCCCACCACCCAGTTTGACTTCAGCACATTCTTGGAAGACAATATTCATGAACAGTTCATGAATGTTGGCACGGAAGGCATGTTCATATACTCATCGATACTAGCATACTTGTTCGTCTTCTTCCAGGCGGATAAATTTGGCTTTTCCATGCAGAAGATAGATGGAGATGATAGACCTCAAGCAGTCACAGCATGGACCTCCTTGCTCAAGCACAACTCCACTGATTTCAGTTTCAAGGAGTTCATCAACCAATTTTACCACCCTGTGGTAAGTATGCTAGGCAGCAGTTACGAACCTCAGATAAACGATGAAGTTCAAAGGATCCTGCATCTCTTGGACAACACAAAGATCGGGGATTAGTACTTGTATCAAGATTACACCGAGATCAGAGTATACGGGTGTGAGTTGGCACCGTATAAGCTGCCCAAGTATCTTCCTGTCAGAATTGTTTCTCTAGAATATATAAGGCAGATAATAAATTCTGATGATATCCATTTTGTGTCATTGAAGGCAAAGCAGCAGCTTAGAATCAAGGGGCAGATTGGCTCCTTCATATGCAACAATCGGGGCACTGGGGAAGAAGCATGTAGGATGCTAAGGGAAATGAAGTTCTCCATGAGCTTCCCATGGCATTATGATCCATGTGGGATCATCTCAGAGATAAGGGTGAAGAACAAAAATATCCCATATGTTCATGAGTTCAGGCCTGAAGTTGAGAAGTTCGCAAATCAGACAGTGTGGGACCCTAACACATTGGTTGAAGTAGAACATCAGGATCCCCCGGCCACTGTGTCACAAACGACCATGCCACCGGTCCCAAAAGAGAAAAGGCCGAGGCAAGATCTATCTCCGCCTGTCACTGAGGTGTCATTCGAAGAATTCCAGCTGCATACCAAGAGGCCTAAGACTTCTGCAGCTCCTGGCCCGACCGGGGAAAAAGAAGCCCCGTCTACTACAGTGACCAAAGTTGGTATTCCACCCTTCGGTTCAAGCCTCCATAAGGTCATTACCC
>SNQJ01S0012611.1:138067-155146 GCA_010110895.2 Picea sitchensis | reverse complement strand
GCCTCCATAAGGTCATTACCCTAGCATTTTCGAAGAAATCCACAAACTCCCCATTGAACACTCAGCCAGGCAAGGTAGGTCCCAAGTTGAGCATTTTTGAAAAATATGAGCTGATCAAGAAAAGGAACCAGACCCTGACCAACTGTACTTGTGCCCAGTTCTGGAAGCAGACGTCGACTGCGCAACATATGTTGCTATCAGAATTCGACACTAAGAAGTGCAGAATGCATATGGTATTCCTCCAGGCACAGGTACCAGATCCAAAGGTGATCACTGACTACAAAAGGGCCACCTTCAAATTTCAGACGAAGGACGTGCATCTGGCCGATCAGATGGATTTGCACAGGTAGATAGGGGAAATTGTATTTTACACGCTGGCACATGCTTCCACCACTGCGTCCAAACTAAAGGTGTCCCTAAACAATGTTCAAACACAAGTCAAGTTGGAGAAGATATCGTCCTTTTCAAAGGACAATAGGATCAAGACCTTGGAGGAGCTGGTTCTCAAGATTGGTTACAATCCCTCAAACGTGAAAGAAACTGAGGAAATGATAAATAAGAAGAATGCTGACATTGCCTCCTTGAGGAAACAACTGAATCTCCCACCCACATAGGACTCATAGGCGAAGGAGATAGCAGAGAAAGAAGGAGAGAAAGATGAAATGCTCAAGTTGCTCATGGAGCAGAACACACAACTAAAGGAAATGGAAGCTGAGATGGAGAAACTGGTGAAAGAGAAAGAAAAACTGAATCCAATGGAAGTCATTCCATTGAGTGTTATTCCAATTTCATGAGTGAGCACAACATCATTGATAGAAGTCCCATCCGCGACTCCATTAACATCCCAGGAGAAGACAACCGACCTAGCTAAGTCCATGGAAAAGATGAACCTACAGGAAACAAAGATCAACAGGCTAAAAAAGGAGATTGAGAACCTTCAGGAACACAAATCTTCCTTCAAGACCAGCCTCTCCAAGGAAAAGCAGGTGACAGAGCAGCTCAAGCAGGAGCTACAATAGCTCTGGAAGAAAACAATGGCAGGAAAGACTTTGGCTGAGGTTAAAGAGAGTGTATAGATAGACATCACTAAGTCCATGCACGAGATATGGCCCATGATCCAGATCATGTTTGAGCAGAAAGAATTGGTACATAGAAGAAAACAGGCCATTGAGAAGATCAGAGTAGAATTTGGAGACATGCCGACACAGGTGAACGAGATCATCAAGTTCCTCAATTCTAAGACCAGGGAAGAACCGAAAGAGATAAAAATTGAAGACAGAACAGATACCATCCTTGAGGTCAAAAGAGTTTTGAACAAGAGAGGATTAATGCTTCAGCTGGAAGAAAAGGTTCAGGCCATGGACCTAGGGGTACAAATATTCTTTAGTAAGATTGAGGCTCTACAGAAGAAAGGTCTCCCTGGTCTGAAGGTAATCAATGATAAATTGATGATACTCCCAGACTGCAAGAAGAGATTGGCCGATGTGGCTAAGGATAGCTCAAAGTTTGCAGACATTCAAGGGAGAATCAACGGGAAGGAGTTTTTAGACACTTTTCAGTGGGACATCAGTATCCAACATGAGATTCGATACATCTTCCTCACCAAGCCTACCTTCGCCAAGTACACAGAAATGGACAAAGTGTATCAAAGGCTGATCAAAGTCAACGTGCCCAGTCATCTCTGATGGGAGGAACTCTGTGATCTGATCAAGTAGTAGATGAGCTGTCCCAGTCCAGTCAGATGAGGTCGTACAAAGGTTTCATCAACGACCCACCCAGAAATCAGTGTGCAGTTACACGACATCATCAAGCAGGTCCTAGATTTAGGAAATTTGTTAAGTTAGTTAGGCTGAAAATAGATTTAGAATGTCCTGATCATTAATGACAAGATCATTTGTAATTTGAGTTATAAATACTTCATCTTTTGAAATGTTGGTGGTTGTTGATCTTCACACCCTGACGCTATCAGACTGTAATATTTTTTAAGAGATCTTCCATTAATAAAAAGGAGGCACTTTTACAGGATTCTTGTGTGTATTCGTTGGTGATGTTTTTCTCTCTAAGTTGAATGTTATTCTCATTTTGTTATCATATTGTTTTCTGAATCTAATCTTTAAGAGTAACGAATGTTGCAGGATTTATCTCGTATACCCTATTTCTGACTTGAAAGATTTAAGTGTTTTATCTTCTGGTGTTTTCAATAATGAAATTCTTAACTGCTTCTTTGTTGAAATTATCTTTCTCATTTTTTTTCTATTCATCATTTATTCTATTAAAAAATATAGTGATTATATTATCTCTCCCTGTGAAAGTTTTCCTTTGCGTTTCTGGTTTGGATTTCATATTTGATTAAAATACAGACCCCATAGCCCAATGGATGTGTAGGCTATCTCAACCAATTTGAAAAACACTTTGACAACAAAATTGACCTATTTCTTTACCTAGCCTAATATTTAAAATTGGAAACATAGCTAAATTATATAGAGAGATCCCTCTCTGAAGTTGGAAGGGCTAGATCCCAGCTTCAAAAGTGGTTGGATAAAGTTACCTTTTGTAGATTTCTTCTATTGTCAACCTCTAGGAAATTTACAGAGTGCTAACACAGACAACACTTGTCTCAAGGGGAGGGGAATTTTAATCCCTAATATTGGCTCATTACCCCTTAATTGGGGCATATCACATTAATAATGTTATTTTATTTATGTCATCTTTATTCCATTAGTTGTAATTATACCTCCTAGTCTCCTATATATACCAAGGAGACATTTTCATTTGGAGTCATCTTGTACATGAACATTTATGTGGGGTAAAAAGAGGTTGCCCCCTCGAAGAGGCCTATTATCTGAAATTATCTCTTTTTCAAGGCGTTGAGTACTTATTCTAAGGTTTTTCTATGCTATATTGATATTTGGTTCTTAACATTTTGCGCGGTAGTGGAGGGTGATTCATAGATACTTTGGATAGTGGAGTTAGTCCTTTAACTCATACATACTCCTTCCTTGTCTATTTTAGTGGTTAGGATATGTTTTAATCCTCTGCTAACTTCAATGACTGTTATAAGCAAGGACTTCATCTCTCCTAATGAGCATCCATTCACTAGGAACAAATCGAATACTCCACTAAATTAGGGTTTATGTTTTACATGATGAATTAATGATGGAAGAAAGTGAGTGTGAGAGTCAAATTTGAGTCTAGAAACCCTCCCATGTTGTTAAGGCATGCAAATAGTCTATCCAAGTCAAGTTTCAATGTATTCGGAAATAGTTTGAAAAAAATTCAACGTGGCCCCATTCATAGGTCATTGTTGCCCGTGTCTAGTCCTAGTACAATTTCCTTGTAAAATTTTGATGTAGGAGCATCTCTCCACGCCAGCCATGTGATAGCCAGCCAACCCACATCAACACATGCATTCAATGAGGAGAAGAAGCGTCATCCCTCTCACATTTTAAAATTTGAATGTAAATGTAATTAAATGCATGTAAGGTCGTTGAGCCATGAAGCCGCGCCT
Organism: Picea sitchensis; assembly: GCA_010110895.2. Taxonomy (NCBI): domain Eukaryota; kingdom Viridiplantae; phylum Streptophyta; class Pinopsida; order Pinales; family Pinaceae; genus Picea; species Picea sitchensis. Next base: position 151,638 of record SNQJ01S0012611.1, on the reverse strand, counting down.
TTGTGCGAGCATAGATGTAGGTAGCTTTAATGGTTGTAAGGTTGAAATCTAGCTTTGATTTGGACTAGACAACCATTTATTGATAATTCAATGTAGATTGAATAGGTAGGTGAGGATGGAGGGAAGAGCTCGAAGATCCCCCTCATGTAAAAGACCTTTTCGGTCTCATTTTAAAATAGTTGGTAGATAGAGAAGGAACAGAGACACTATCAAAGTCTGAGCTCAGGAACACCTTGTAAATAGAGGCATTTTTATTAATACAAACCAAAGAAGGTTTTCCTACATATTGTCTGTGTTGTGCGAATGCTTTCATGTGTTCTTTGTATGCTATGAATGTATGCTATAAATGTGCATTTGCAGGGACATATAGGTTCTTCTATATGAGGAGTTGTTTTATTTTCAGGGTTGGTGATCTTTGAGGCTTCATACTAGGAGGGTGTGATAGAACACTACGGGTTTTGATAGTCAGTGCTTAGAGAGCACTTCCAATTCTACGGAATTTGGACAAAGACGTGCTAGGAGGGCATACCATCTAGAGTCATTGGCTCAAGGAGAAGACCTCAAGGTTGTTGAACACCTTGAAGGCAAGACTATGTAGAGGAAGACACCGTAAGAAGATAGAATCTCTGAGGAGTTCTGTAGAGATCTACCAAGAGGGCATTGAGCACATGCACAGAGTGATGAGGAGGAACTCTGTTGTGAGTCCAAAGAGAAATAGAACCACTAAGGATTCTAGACACTTTTTCAAGAGGGCATTGAGTAGGTGCCAGAGAATAGGAGGAAATAACTCTTTGACTTCTGGAACTGAAGAAGATTCCAAGGAAGGATCTTCACGGGGTTTCTAAACACCCTGTAGTCTCAACAAGAAGTTTTCTTGAGAAAAGGAGTGCCAGGAGGGCATAAGATTCTCCATATGAAGGAGAAGGAAGGAAAAGGGTGAGTCCCCTTAGAGATATGAGTAGAGGAGAAGCTCAGAAGAGATAGCATCAAGTTAGCGTGCAGAGATTCTGCAAGGTGTGCAGGAGTCGTGGAAACCTCTTAAGGTTTCAGAGAAGGCCAAGCTCATGAGGGAGAGTGATTTTATGCACAAAGGCAACAAGCGGTTGTAGAGGCCGAAAGGGAGAGATCTTTGGAGAGTTTAGAGTCCCGAAAGCTTAGGAGGGACAATGTCTTCGAGTGCACAGGCGATACCAAGGGTCGCAGATCTCGCAGAGAAGAAGCAAATGTCGAGGTCTTTATCATTTGGGATTTTTTCCAAGTTTGGGAAGAACGACCATGCTCAAGAGGAGAACACAACTGTTATCAAATCAAAGATCTGGACCGTTGAAGTTTCCATGTCCAGGGAGTAGCAGGAGAGCGCATAAAGCAGGAGAGGTCATGAGCCGTCAGATCTCACACAGATCCCCGATAGCCATCGTATCTAGAAGAAGGTGCATGTGAGTTAAGCCCACATATGAGCAGATTAGAGAAATCTGAGAAAGTCTTGGCAGGATAGGAATATCGGGATTTTGAATTTTAGGAGTTCGGGATTTTGAATGTCTTGATGATGAGAGACCGGGGCACTTCACAGTGAAAGTCCTGAAACAACGAGAGAAAATATGAGTCATCCATTTGGAAGGAGGACACGTGTCACGAGATCTCCATGTCGGGGATTTAGACATTGGAAAGAATAGAAGGGAGTCTTTCGACTTCGCAAGTGGTGAAGTCCCGAAATGATCTGGACCATCCATTCACGGGAGGACACATGGTGAAGATTGGGGAGTCCACCGAGATTTCATATACCGGGGATTCAAAGGACTAGAGGAGAAGTGTCGTAGCGGTCCTGAAGTTTCAAAATGTGAAACCCCAAAAATCTATAAGATAAGGACCATTTCGGTACTTCGAGTACCGGGAGCTCGTAGGAATAGAGGTTGGATGCAATGGGATTCGCGAAGTTCCAAAACACAAATTCCCAAAAGAAGGAGAAGGGGTATTGGCGGGAGCATTTTGGCATACCGGATATTGGGATTTTAGAATTCTTGAGGACGAGAGATCCAGGCTCTTAGGGAGGAAAATCCAAAAAAGATCACTGTCGTTGATCTAGGAGTGGATCACAGTCGTTGATCTCGACCAGGAGTGAAAAGGGCCATATTGTCACTTCGGCATTTTGGATACCAGAAGTGTGAGAGAGAAGGGGTAGATGAGACCTTGCATCAAGAAAGACCGAAACAAGAAAGTTCGAAAGCGGTTGGAGGAGGCCATCATTTTGGCATATCGGAGTTCGGAACTTCAGGAGTTCCGAGGACAAGGCGATCGAGCATTTTGGCTTCGGAGAACCCAAAAATGCGAAAGAAGGAGGAAGTCAGGGCACAGGAATTTTGGCATTTTGCATATCGGCTTTTCGAGGGTCTAGAAGACAGAATGTCGGGTGCTTTGTGTCAAGAAACCGTGGGGGGACTAAGTTCATGTGAGGGGTGGTCATATGGACTGAGGGTGTATCCCAGGGAGCTAACCATGATTAAAGCCTATTTTGGAAAATTGACATTTCAGTGAGCGGGAGATCGAGGAGTCAAGGACTCTCGACATCAGAACACAGAGAGTCCCGAAACCCAAATCTACATTCCTGAGGAGGAAAAGGAAGTGGTCATATTTAGATGTTGTGAAGAAGTAGAAGAACCTGTGGATCGAAATTAGAGGTCTCGATAGGGATCTGAAAGAGCCGCTTCGGCTTAGCAGATGTTTTTGAATGATCCTTAGACTAGGAGGTCATGCAGAACCTACCGAGGTAGGGGAGGTGCTGCGTCATTTTGTGGTATCAGAGCTTGACTCTGTTTGTACATTTCAGGCAGAGGAAGTGAGGAAAAGAAGATAGAGTGATGGAAACTCTGTGATGATTGTTTGTAGGTAGGAAACAATCAAGAAGATAGTCAGGAGGACTGTAGGAGATTCTGAAAACACTCAGGGTTGTTGAGTGACAATAGATTTTCCAGGAGGGAAGATAGAAGATAGCGAGATGGCTACTGAAGGCCATAAGCATGGTAGAAAGAAGAACCACCAGCAGTAGGAGAAGGTTGTAAGGGATAAAGAACTCACCGAGGTCAGAGCGAGGATGGAAGATCTTGCACTACGGGTGCAACAAAATGCTAAGTCGAGATGGGTATATGAATGGCCCCTGAGGACGAAAGAAAAATGGCCAGTCAGGGCATTGATGGCCAAAGGACAACAGAGGCTATTGAGAAAATGGTTGAGGCATGCTGAAAACATCGACAAACTAGAGAAGATGGTTCAGGTGTGTGAACCAGAATCTGGGAGAAACCTTAGTAGTGAGGATGACATGAGATCAGCTAAAGATATCAAATACTGCCAAGAGGGCAGAACAGAAGTTCCCAATTTCCAAGAGGAAAATGAGATGATATTACTGCGGGATCTCATAGACTTTCATGAGCACAACCGAGGAACTTCACATTTCCAAGAGGGAAATGAAACGAGGTCACTGCGGGATCTCATGGACTACCAGGAGGGCAGCAGGAAAATCCCAATTTTCCAGGAGGGCATGGGAACTGAAATGAGGCTATGTGAGAGTCTCATGAACTCAAAGGTGAGTTTGAATCAACCTAAGGAGCTGACAAAGAAGATGAGCTCAGAGATGGATTTGGATCAGCTAGAGCACCTGGTAGGGAAAGATCAAAGGGATCTTCTGATGATTGGGGGAATTGGAATATTCTTGTCACTTAGCCTAGAGGAGGACAAAGTCTGTGTTGTCGATGAAGAAACAATAGAAAGAGAAAGACAACCATCTGTGACTATAAAAGAAGAATTGGAGCATATATTTGAGGCTGCCAAAGCGGAAGAAAATGAGCATTCCAAGGAATGGCTCAATATTTTCAACCAGGAACCTGAAAAGACTGTAGCATTAAAGCTTGCAGAAGTAGAAGAAGAAGAGGCAGACAACATAAGATTTGTTGATCTGTGTGAACAGTTTGAAGCCCTGGAGAGAAGGGTGGTAGTGCAGGGAATGCACCTCCAACAAGTTAAGTTGGAAGCAAATAAAGGGAAATTCCAAGCTGAGGAGCAACTGGAAGAAGCTGGACACATACCAGCAAGAGGAATGGCAGAAGAACTGTCAAAGATGATGGTTGAACAATAGTTCAGTAAGAAGATTTCAGAGATGAAATATGTAATAGGGTGGTAAGTTGAGGCCACAAAGGATGAAGAAGATGACATGGGAGATCATGATGATCTGCCCATATGCAGGAAGAAAATGTAGTTGAGGAGACTGCATGGATAGAACCAACCATTGCAGTATCTGGATGAGATGATAGAAGACATCAGGAGGCTGATGTTGATATCAATAGAGACTTCCAGCAAGGAAAGGCTGAGCAGAAGGAAAGTAGAAGAAGAAAAAGAAACAATAAAAATAGGGAAGTGGAGCAGATGAACAACTCCCAATAATTGTTTGGGATCCAGGAGGATTTCAACAACTGAAATGGGAAGCTCATGGGCAGGAGCTCATGAATTTTACAGCTGAGGAGTATGATGTAGGATCATCTCTCCATGCCATCCATGCACCAGCCAACCATCCCACATCAGTGCACGCATTCAATGAGGAGAAGAGGCGCCAACCCTCTCACATTTTAAAATTTGAATGTAAATGTAATTAAATGCATGTAAGGCCGTTGAGCCATGAAGCCACACCTTTGTGAAAGCATAGTTGTAGGTAGATTTAATGGTTGTAAGGCTACAATCTAGCTCTAATTCGGACTACACATCCATTTATTGATAATTCAATGTAGATTGAATAGGTAGGTGAGGATGGGGGGACGAGCTCGAAGAGCCCCCTCATGTAAAAGACCTTTTCAATCTCATTTTAAAAAAGTTGGTAGACAGAGAAGGAACAGAGACACTGTCAAAGTCTGAGCTGAGGAACACTTTGTAAAGAGAGGCATTTTTATTAATACAAACCAGAGCAATTTTTCCTGCATATTGTCTGTGTTGTGTGAATGCTTTCATGCGTTCTTTGTATGTTGTGAATGTATGTTGTAGATGTGCATTTGCAGGGATAGATAGGTTCTGATATCTAAGGAGTTGTTTTATTTTCAGGGTTGGTGATATTTGAGGCTTCATACCAGGAGGGTGTGACAGAACACTGCGGGTTCTGATAGTCAGTGCTTAGAGAGCACTTCCAATTCTATGCAATTTGGACAAAGACATGCTAGGAGGACATACCATCTGGATTCATTGGCTCAAGAAGAAGACCTCAAGGTTGTTGAACACCTTGAAGGCATGATTGTGTAGAGGAAGACACCGTAAGAAGACATAATCTCTGAGGAGTTCTATAGAGCTCTTTTAGGAGGGCATTGAGCAGAGGCACAGAGTGTTGAGGAGGAACTATGTTGTGATTCCAATGAGAAATAGAACCACTGAGGATTCTATACACTCTATCAAGAGGGCATTGAGTAGGTGCCATAACACAGGAGGAAATATCTCTTTGAGTTCTATAACTAAAGAAAATTCCAAGGAAGGATCTTCACAGGGTTGTTGAACACCTTGTAGTTTCAGCAAGAAGTTTTCTTGAGAAAATGAGTGCTAGGAGGGCATCAAATTATCCATCTGAAGGAGAAGGAAGGAAAAAGGTGAGTCCCCTTAGAGATATGAGTAGCAGAGAATCTCATAAGAGATAGCACCGAGTTAGCGTGCAGAGATTCTGCAAGGTGTGTAGGAGTCATGGAAACCTCTTAAGGTTTCAGAGAAGGCCAAGCTCAGGAGGGAGAGTGATTTTACACACAGAGGCCACAAGAGGTTGTAGAGGCCGAAAGGGAGAGCTCCTTGGAGAGTTTAGAGTCCTGAAATCTCAAGAGGGACATCATCTTCGAGTGCGCAGGTGAGTCCAAGGGTCGCAGAGCTCACAGAGAAGAAGCAAAGGTCAAGACCTTTAGCATTTGGGAATTCTTCCAAGTTCGGGAAGAAAGCGCATGCTTAAGAGGAGAGAACAACTGTCGTCGGATCAAAGATTTTGACTGTTGAAGTTTCCATGTCCATGGAGTAGTGGGAGAGTGCACAAATCAGGAGAGATCGTGAGCCATCAGATCTCACACAGATCCCCAATAGTCGTCGGATATGGAAGAAGGCGCATGTGAGTTAAGCCCACATATGAGCAGATCAAAGAAATCCGGGAAAGTCCCAGTAAGGTAGGAATATCAGGATTTTGGATTTCAGGAGTTCGGGATTTTGGAGGTCCTGATGATGAGAGATCGGGGCACCTCACAGTGAAAGTCCTGAAATAGAAAAAGAAAATATGAGCCATCCATCTGGAAGGAGGACACGTGTCGCGAGATCTCCATTTCAGGGATTCAGACATCAGAAAGCATAGAGGGGAGTCTTTTGACTTTGCAAGTGGCGAAGTCCCGAAATGATCTGGACCATCCATTCATGGGAGGACATGTGGCGAAGATCAGGGAGTCCACCGAGATTTCGGATACTGGGGATTCAAAGGACTAGAGGAGAAGTGTCGTAGGGGTCATGAAGTTTCGAAACATGAAACCCCAAAAATCTATAGGAGAAGGACCATTTCGGTACTTCTGGTACCGGGAGCTCGTAGGAACAAAGGTTTGATGCAACGGGATTCGTGAAGTTCCAAAATGCCAATTCCCAAAAGCAGGAGAAGGAGTATTGCCAGGAGCATTTTGGCATACTAGATATTGAGATTTTGGAATTCCTGAGGATGATAGATCTCGGCTCTTAGGGAGGAAAATCCCAAAAAGATCATGGTTGTTGATCTGGGAGTGGATCACAGTCGTTGATCTTGACCAGGAGTGAAAAGGGTCGTATCGTCACTTTGGCATTTTGGATACCAGAAGTGTGAGAGATAAAGGATAGAGGAGACCTTGCATCAAGAAATCCCAAAACGTGAAAGTCTGAAAGTGGTTGGAGGAATCCAGCATTTCGGCATATCAAAGTTCATAACTTTGGGAGTTCTGAGGACAAGGCGATCGAGCATTTCGGCTTCAGAGAACCAGAAAACATGAAAGAAGGAGGAAGTTAGGACACATGCATTTCGACATTTCGCATATCGGCTTTTCGAGGGTCTAGAAGACAAGAGGCCGAGCACTTTGCGTCAAGAAACCCCAAAAGGGACTGCAGTCATGTGAGAGGTGGTCATTTGGATTGAGGGTGTAGCCCAGGGAGCTAACCACGATTAAAGCCTATTTCAGAAAATCGGCATTTCGGTGACCAGGAGATCGAGGAGTCAAGGAATATCGACATCAGAACACAGAGAGTCCTGAAACTTGAATATGCATTCCTGAGGAGGAAAAGGAAGCGGTCATATTCAGAGGCTGTGGGGAAGCAGAAGGACCTGTGGATCGAAATTTGAGGTCTCGATAGGGATCTGAAAGAGCCGCTTCAGCTAAGTGGATGTTTGTGAACGATCCTTAGACTAGGAGGTCACACAGAACCTGCCAAGGCAGGGGGGGTGTTATGTCAAATTCGTATAAGATATTTGGAGAATGATAATTTTGAAGGTGCTAGGCTTATTCCTACACACCACGGCCAGATCACCTCTCATTGACAATCTATGTATTTTGAGCTGAAAGTAATGGAGGGGCTAATGGGGCTCTTGGGAATAAAATAAAGGGTCAGCATGGGCAGCAAATGGAAAAAAGAGGTGTTAACTATACCAACCCATGACAGGTAGGCATTAAATGAATGTTGTAAGCAAGGACTTCAACTCGCCTAATGAGCATCCATTCACTAGGAACAAATCAAATACTCCACTAAATTAGGGTTTATGTTTTACATGATGAATTGATGATGGAAGAAAGTGGGTGTGCGAATCAAATTTGAGTCTAGAAACCCTCCCATGACATTAAGGCATGTGAATAGTCTATCCATGTCAAATTTCAATGCATTCAGAAATAGTTTGAAAAAAATTCAATGTTGGCCCCATTCACATGTCACTATTGCCCGTGTCTAGTCCCTAGTACAATTTTCTTGTAAAATTTGTATAATATAGTTGGAGACTGATAATTTTGAAGGTACTAGGCCTATTCCTACACACCATGGCTATATCACCTCTCATTAACAGTCCATGTATTTTTAACTGAAAGTCATGGAGGGGGTAATGGGGCTCTTGGGAATAAAAGAAAGGGTTAGCATGGGAACCAAATGCAAAAAAGAGGTGTTAACTATACCAACCCATGAAAGGTAGGCACTAAATTACTATTGTAATTAAGGACTTCAACTCACCTAATGAGCATCCATTCACTCGGAACAAATTGAATACTCCACTAGATTAGGGTTTATGTTTTACATGATGAATTGATGATGGAAGAAAGTGGGTGTGCTAGTCAAAATTGAGTCCAAAACCCTCCCATGTCATTAAGGCATGAGAATAGTCTATCCATGTCAAATTTTAATTCATTCGGAAACGGTTTGAAAAAATTTCAACGTTGGCCCCATTCATAGGTCACTGTTTCCCGTGTCTAGTCCTAGTACAATTTCCTTGTAAAATTTGTATAATATATTTGGAGAATGATAATTTTGAAGGCGCTAGGACTATTTCTACACATCATGGCCAGATCACCTCTCATTGGCAGTCCGTGTATTGATCCCTTTTAGTTTTGGGTTGTTAGTTTTTCCAATTGCACGCACCTTTAGCATGTGCCATGAAAAATACCTTTATACATTTTTTCCAAAATGCCAAGAATAACTAACCTTATTTGTCTTTGTGTGAAGGTACTAGTTCAAGGCGTAGGAACTTGGAATTAGAACTTGGTTTTCAGGCTAAGTTCTTTAAGTCAAGTCAACTTTTACCATGCCCAAAACTGAGAACCAACTTAGCTTAAAATGCAAAATTTGGCTCAAAAAACCAAAACTTTTATGAGAAAACCTTATTTTTCATGAGATTCTCTTGGTTTCAAGAATAGTTGATTATCTACTAAATAGGGTAAACCACGTGAATGTGGAATCTCTAATTATTCCCCCCTGCCCCCTCACATCACTCTCAATTTCCCCATACCCAATATGAAATAATAAAGAACATGTAAAATACTATATTATACAAAATAAAAACATATAAAGATCATCATATAAAACACATACTTGTATATATCATTCATCTTCTTCTTCATCAAACTCAACATCATCAATATCATATTCATCATGAACATTGTCATTTCCCCAATACCCAATCTATTTAGATTCAACAACTATAATTAAAAACGACACTAAGATTACATGAAAGAAAACAAACATAAGAGATCTATAGTACAAATGACTCACCACATGTAGGAATATCATTCATATTCTTCTTCATCCAACTCATCATATTATGTATCATCATCTGGTAGTTCATAATCATTGTCGAATGGATTGGCCATATCAACATCATCATCAGTACTGTCATAATTTTCCATAATATCATTATCAGATATAGTGTCATCGAGAACATTATCATCTACATTATATGGTCATTCAAATTCTTTGACTTCTTCATCTGACGATACATGATCTACCTCTTCATGTTCCTCTGCGTCACCTTCTAGTTCTTGAAAATCATCTTCTTCTGGTACATTATACTTTACATGCCTTCCTCTTGGATCATATCTAACAACAAACGACCAACCTGGTTTACCAGGAACCTCGCAATAGAATACCTGCTCACATTGGCTTGGAAGAACATAACTTTCTAGACCCAGCTCAAATGTTCTTGTATTGACCATGGTAAAACCATTGTCATGTTGAATAACAGTTCTTTCAGGACCATGTTCATTTATCCGTAAATGATACCATTTGACCTCAAACAGAATTATCTTGAAGGATTTCAGGTCACACTCGATTATATCATCCAAATGTCCATAATATCTATTTTCTATTAGTCTTGGATGTTTGTCACTTCTAGAAGAAACATTAGTGACTTGAAACACTACAGTTATCCCTGAATCAGTGGTTTTCTTCATGTCATCCACCCTTTTGATGCGAAATTTTTGACCATTATACCACATAGCTTTGTGGTGCTTCAACTGCAATATTCCCGACAAGTACAAAATAAATTAATAATTAATAACTGTATTTAAACTTAATAAATATTAAAAAATAATACATTAACATTTTGTATAATAACAGAAAATGCAGGTAAAATATTATATGCTTACATGTTTATCTTTTAAACCATATGCTAAATCAATCTCCCTCTGCGTAAGATTGTGATATTCATTACGATGAGCTCTTTTAATTAATGTAGCCACCTCTTCCCATGATAACCTACCATGATGTTGTTCACATTTTTTAATCCATAGCTTCATCCAATCAAGATTGTTAGCAATGTATAAATGTAGTGCATCCCACACTGCAATGAAAAAAATATACATTAGTAAGAATAATGAATAATAATAATTGATGGAGGTATAATATAAATTTAAGAAATACAATATAGATAAAAATCAAATAATATAATACATTTCACTTTCCTCATTTTCGACCAAGACCTCCACTTCAGATATTTTGACGTTATTGACACCCCAAATGCAATGCATATTAATTTTCCTCCCTAAATCAGGAAGATAATCGCTAATATACACTAACGTTTGATATACCATATAAATCTCCCTCTACGTAAGATTGTGATCTTCATCACGATGAGCTCTTTTAATTAATGTAGCCACCTCTTCCCACGATAACCTACCATGATGTTGTTCACATTTTTTAATCCATAGCTTCATCCAATCAAGATTGTTAGCAATGTATAAATCTAGTGCATCCCACAATCGCAATGAAAAAAAATATACATTTCAAGAATAATGAATAATAATAATTGACGGAGGTATAATATAAATTTAAGAAATGGCCAATATAGATAAAAATCAAATAATATAATACATTTCACTTTCCCTCATTTCACTCTGCCAAGACCTCCACTTCCTATATTTTGACGTTATTGACACCCCCAAATGCAATGCATATTAACTTTCCTCCCTAAATCAGGAATATAATCACACATACACCAACGCTTGATATACCATATACCCTCCACCATAGAACCCTAGGACATGTTCTTTGTCTAACTAAAGCCTCTCAATGACCCAAGTGTCTCTCCACTATCCACATTGACCTTGTGTGTATAGGTCCACAATAATTCAATCTCCTTTACTTGGTGTATGAGGTAGTGTTCGCATTGAAAATGTCACTGAGGTAGATACCTTTTCATTGCACACATTAAACGAGGAATTTCTCTCTCTTAACATTTTTATAACCTCCTATGGATTTATTTAGATGACAACCACCTACAAATGTTACGAGAACAAAATATGTTTCAACAAAGACAATATTGTATACATGAATATTACAAGTAAAACACATGTCATCAACAACTTCTACAACATTTTTATTACATATAAATAATAATCTGTAATTCATCTGTCATTATTTACCTCATGTATTTTCCAAGGTCATATATAACTTGTTTTACATTGTTGTCAAAGTTGTTGGGAAAAGATAGAGGTAGCACATACTTTAACAAAACAATGGCACATTAATAAATTTCCGATTTCATATTAACAATATATTTACAAAATTTAAAAATATTACATCGATTCTTACCAATACATAACAAATATACGAAAGAAATTACCTTGATGAAGGTATGCTAGTCATGAGTTTTTAACCCGCCAAATTCACCTTTCTTTGTTAATATATTCTTGATGTTTGAATCAAGTCATGTTGGAAATCTAATTTTTCAAATGAGCTCTTTTACAACATTGCTTTCATCTTCTTTAAATAACCATGGGAGGCTATTTTGATCGACTCCATTAGTCCTATTTAAATCAATAATATTTAGCATTGCATGATTGGATTCTTGAATGTCACTACAAATTTTAGAAAATTTTTCTTTGTCACGCCTTCCATCAAAGATTATCCACAATGTTTTTGTTACATTCTTCCTGATATGCATTGTGTCGAACAAATGATTTATTTCTAGTTTCTCATAGTAGGGAAACCTACTAAATTGTTTGGGGAAACTTTTCATTCCTTGTGGAAAAAACTCAATGCCTTGACGACCAACTATATGTTACATAAATGAAATTAACACAACAATTGTTAGATTATACACAATAGACATGAGAATTCAACACAATTAAAAAATGTAATATATTACATACGATGATGAAGATTGACTTACATTGAGGATTTGATCTGTTATATTCCAACTTCCATAGGTGTGGTGTCATTATTCATGGTTTTATCCCACTCTCCTCTTTACCATTGAAAATATGTTTATCAGTATTTCGATACCTATGGTTCTTAGGAAGAAAGTGCCTATATTCATCAAACACCTCCTTTCCTAAAATTCTTGAACGACGAGATCTCATCCTAGGACCACAAACTGGACATGCAAATTTACCCTTTGTTTGTAGACCTAGAAGATACGCATCAATGGCAGCATTAGTTATATAACAAACAATTAATTAAAAAACAAACATTATAATATCATCAACATCTAACTTATTTAAGTTCAATAGTGTGTTACATACCACAAAAATGTGTTAGTCCTTGTGCATCGTGAATTGTCCATGTAAGAATCCCATGGAATTGAAATCCTCTTTGACCTATTGGTCTAGAGATGTCGTACATAGTGATGTCGTCCCATAACTTTAACAACTCATCGACAAGAGGATTAATATATACATTCATATCTTTCACTTGGTACTTACCTAAATGGTTAAAACATACACATAATTACTACACCTTGTATACATATATGAAATTGTGCAATGAACAAGAAAAATGAAATGTTAAACATTAAAAAAACAATATCGTTATAAAAATATACCTGAAACAATCGTTGCCAACATTGTGTGCTCTCTCTTTATTGACATCCAAGGAGGAAGGTTATTGTTTAAAACAAAATAGGCCACACCGAGTAGATAGACCTGATCTCACCAAATGGATTTACACCATTAGTTGCCAATGAAATCCTAACATTACGAGGTTCTTCTTTAAAAATTGGCCATCTTTCTTTGATATTTTTATATAAAGAACGATCTGCAGGAATTCAAAGAACATCATCTTCACTTCTATTTCATGCATGGTAATCCATAAACTGTGCTATGTTCCGACATCTAAATAGTTGTTGCAGGCGTGGAATTATGGAAATATAATGAAGAACCTTGTGAGGCACCTATTTTGTTAACTGATCAGTTTGATATCTACTAATTTGAAATTGTGGGAAATTGGATTTAGGTGCATATTTTCCATAATATATTATGTGATCATTGGGGCAAGCATCAATAGCTTGATATTCCATTCCAATTTATTTTAGAATGGCAGATAATTCTCGGTATCTACGAAGTAACTTATTTGGTGATGGTAAGAAATATTCACCTATCAACCTACAACAACAATATACAAAAAAAAAATCAATAATGAAAATTATATCAATCATTATAAATATTTCATCCTTAATTTAGACATCAATTGACACTAAAAATAAAATAAAATAAAAGTTGAAAATTGCATAAAACTATAAAATTATGTTGCTTACCTTAGGATCTGTGTCATACATGTGTTTGACAAACCATTTGATACCTTCAAGTTGA
>SNQJ01S0012611.1:82044-129015 GCA_010110895.2 Picea sitchensis | reverse complement strand
CCCCCTCTCTCAGTTAGTTCATACCTGTAACAAACTGTTATCCTAAGTTACTTTAGGGAGAGGAACGAACTCCAAGTGGAGAGGAACGAGCTCCTGGAGAGCCAAGTATCATCCAGTATTCATGAAAAAATATGTGGGGGAATAACATTGTTGTGGGGGTTTTCTCTTTCCATTCTGACCATTCTCTCCATTCTGACCATTATTTCCATATTGACCATGTTTTTCATCCTTTCCTGTGCATGCACGAACTCACGCACTGAGAAGTCACGCATCTAGAATTTTCCGTCATTGTTGAGCCCTCTACCATCGTGAACCTCTGTAATTTGTTGAATCACGTCCCTTGCCTTACCCTATTTTGAGACAGTGGTTACTTGGTTGACTTAAGATTTGAACAAAATAAGCAAGTTGTCAAGCCTATGAGAAACTCTCTCCAGGTGAGAGAGGTTGATGGGTAAGTGATTTCTCCTAGAAGGAGTCTAGCATAAACTACAAATCTATGAGAATTCCTGATTCAGCCTGTTGTTGAAGCCTTGTAAGGGAAGTGCAACAACCGGTGGACTATGGAACAATGAAGGTGTATATTCCTAGGGTGGGACAGGCATGCGGGGAATGAGAGTCTGTGAGTGGTGGGTGTAAATAGGCTCATTGGAGGGAATACTTCTTGTTGCATTATGAAGTTTTCCATAGTATCAGCCTAGCCTAATATTTCCTTTATCCTGGGTGGAGTTTAGTCCTATCTCAAGGGTGACCCACTGCTGATAGCTTGGAGAAATGTGGTCTAAGGCTCAGAGGTTCATGGAAGATTTGCACACATTCGGTGGTCTTCTCATAAAATGATAATTACCAATCCTATTTTAATTGTATGATGTGTATCTTGTACATGTGTTATAATGTTATCAGAATTTATTGTATATGTATATGTTGCATGTATGTGTTTATTGTCACTTCCACTTGAATATGTGTATGAACAAAATGTCTATCTCTGTTTCAATTTGCATTATATCTATCTATCTATCTATCTATCTATCTATCTATCTATCTATCTATCTATATATATATATATATATATATATGAGCTCAAAGAGAGCATGAATAGCCTAATGGCTTAAGACAAGGGTGTGATACATTGGGTTTCAGAGTAGTTTTCTTTTGAGGTAGTGGTGTGTTCCTGGCCAGGGAAGACCAGGGAGCATCACATACCCAAGTGGAAAAGTGGGAAATTGTAGATAGAAGATGAACTGATAAATGCCTTTTTTGAAGAAGTGGGTTTGAGCAGAGCTTCAAGCGCCACTAGTCATGCTTTATCATTTTCAATTGCAAGACTAGTTATAGCTCCAATTGGAGACTTGGGACTCATCAATGACTATAAGTTAGGTTGTAAATTATAAATGAAGATATTAAAAGATATGCAATTTAATTTTTTTCTTAACAACTCATCCACAAGTGACTAAATATTTTTCTTGCAATGGATTTCTAATAGTTGTTACTCACCACCATGCAATGCAAGAATCAAGGTTTCTGCAAGCATGGTTCTAAAGAAGAAAGAAACATAATCCAAGGAATTTTAAATGAGTATAAATGCAGATACTGAATTTCCACACATATATCCTCCTTTTCCAATTTCTTTGAAGGTATGGGTTCCTGATAGAATTAGAAAAAATGTTCACTCTTCCTATTTTAGTAGTATGGTTGATAACATATTTTTATTATTTTATAGTTTGAGATATTTAATGCTAATTTTCTTTCATGGAGTAGTTCCTTGAAGTTCAATACAAGGTAATTTTGTAAGGAAAATTGACTAGCATACTGAGAAGCTCCTGGACTGAACCGATATTCTTTGAGAAATATATTTTATATGGTGTTAGTGGTTCTACAACCCCTAGAGAAATGTTGGCTATGATGGGTCCATGAAGAAGTGGAAAAAATACTCTTATTAATCTGTTAGCTGGAAGAATCCAACATAATGTCTCTAGTATAATCACTTATAATAACCAACCTTCCTCAAAGGCCTCGAAACACAATTCACTTCATCCTCCTCTTTACTCACAAATTGCATGTTACAAGTCTCAAATTAGGTTTTTCTTCTATATGGGATATCAATAAGCTATATCGATGGCTCCTGCATCTTGGATTTAATCACAATATTATAATGGTTTTTTGGCATGTGTAGTTGACCTTGCAATATAGATTAACTTCTAACAATCATAGTGGTTTATTTATAATAAAATTGATGTAGTGAGTGTCTCACTGGTTGTTGTTTTGATATAAACTATATGAATAGCTCTTGTATGTTCAACATTAGAATGTTTTTTTTCCAAACGTAGTTGGTTTTGCATAGATTTAACAATTATATATTGAGTGTCTCAGAGATTTTTGTTTTGATATAAGCTATATGAATGGTCCTTGAAGCTATATGAGGACATAGTCTCAACTTTATGGCACTTGACAGTTCCAGTATACATAACCTTTCTACCAACATCCTATTCCTCCAGGTGTCTAGTACATATCTTCACCAACTCCCATCTCTAAGGCATAGTTGTCAACTTTAGTGGGTGCAGATCAATGTACTTTCCATGGAGATGGTTCCAGTGAAAACTTTGTTAGTGTGAATAGTAGATCTATGCCTCCAAGGCCTAATTTTTCTATGGCTTATGGTTCATTTGGTAGGGAAATATTGCCTATAACAATTACTGGTCCTGGATATAAAATATTCACCTTGCACCCCATGTAATGGTATGTTTCTTTCCTATCTTATATTTGGTTTTTTCTTTTTGCTTACATTTTTGGGTGGTTCTCATCATTTAACTAAGATTTATACTTGAATTAGGGGTAGTTAATTGGTTTGATTTTGAATTTACTATGTTTATTATTTTCTTTAAAGCAGGGTCTAATAACCAAGACCACTACTTGGCATTGCAATTGCTAGGGAAATTTTAATAGGGTATACTCACCTAAAAGAATGTATTCACAATGCAATAACTTGGGAAGGTTTTTAATAGGGTATACTCACCTAAAAGAATGTATTCAGAATGCAATATATCGGGAATCTTAAGTCCTAGTTATGGGGAAAATGGGAGGACTTGGGTTGTTGTAGACAAGAGTAAACCAAGGGGAAGAGGTATCAACTCTCTATGCAATTGCAATGGTACAATGGATGTATTCAGTGAGAAAAATAGAGGGCGAAAAACAAGGTTTAGGAACCAACCAACATCATTAGGAGATGCACTTCTACTTAAGGAGCAAACATTAATTTCCATTGGAAACAATGAAGTTTATAATGTACCCGTAGAAAGAGGACAATATAACAGTCCTGAATTTGTCACTAAATATAAATATGTAAAATTCTTTATCATTAAATCCTACAGTGAAGACAATATTCATAAAAAATATAAAATATGATGTCTGGGCCAATATTCCAAACGGGAACAAAAAATTGGATGTTGCCTATCGAGAAGCTTAGGAAAATCCTGGTGGATGCCCCATCTTTCTATTCTTCTTGGTGGGTCTCTTTGAGTATGTGTTGAAGGCATCATGGGCTTGTTTTCTCATTGTTCAAGATAGTGACAGTGGAAAATCTATTCAATATGCTTTTGTTGAATGTAGGTAAATGCAAGACAATTCCATGGAGTTGTTGATATGATGGATCATGTTGACTTCCAAAAGAGTGTGGACTATTGGGTAAAAGACAAGTCGAATGGCCAAATTGGTGCAGCCTAAATGCCAGTAGGTTGTTATTCACATCGACATTCAGTCATTCCCAAACTTTACCTTCATGGTTGCAGAAATTCCAACCTTCCTATAACTATGACTTCAAAATATTCTAGTTCAGGACCTTCAATTTCTATGCTAAATCTCTCCCATCTACGGTTAAAATGAACTTGGAGGCTAAAATCTCCATCTTCAACTATTTCCTCTACATAAACTAAATTTCCTACAACTTTGTTCAATCATATGCAATCATTACAAGAATTACCAGCAATCTCATCTATGTCCACAATATCATCTGAGTGTATGAATTAAGTGACACTTGACATATCCACAATAGGGAACCATGCATTCCATACAAGAATTCAACTTCTACTTCTCACAAATAAACAAACTACTTACTCAAAAATGGATGCTCTGCCCCAAGATCCATTTCCCATTTACTAGACAGTTGGGTTAATTTGAAATTTGGATGAGAATGTTCAATACCTTGCCAATGGTCCAAGCTAGGCATTATTCTCTTTCCAAGAATTAAATCCACGATTGAAAACCCTAAATTTCTTCAGTTCACAAGATCTCCAACGCAATGTACACAAAATTATTAAGCAAGAAGTCTTGGTATCTCACAAAATGCCAGTGCGATTTCAATGTTAAATATATTGTAACCTCAATAGTCTGACTGTATACTGCCAGCTTTCCTGGCCAGCTGTACTTTCATTTCTTGATTTGCTTGAGCCTATTTAGATTAGCTCTTTTCCCTTTTATCAATGTACTCTTTTCTCATATACTCAATATACTGAATACAATTTCTGCTCTGCTCTTTCTTTGTAGTCTCTGCTTCTCATTTTATCATGGTATCAGAGCTTCAAACATAAGCCTCTTCACACAGTCTAGAGAGAAACCCATACCCTAAGGAGCATATAGCTTACACTACGAATGAGAACATGAGACATAGATTCTTCAAAACGCCTGGAGAGAAATAAGTAGTCCGACATCCGCTCAAAAGATTGTTGCAGAAAGAAAATGTGAGGAAGAAAAGTGCAATACGCTCAAACGTTTGAGGAAACAGAGCCACAGAAGGCAAAGAATCGTGAAATTTGTAAAATATTGAGGAAACAGATCTGCAGAAGGAAAACAATCGTGAAATTCATAAAATCTTGAGGAAACGGAGCTGCAGAAGAGCAAAACTTCGTAAGTTCTTTAAAGAATTAGTGAAATTCCATCTTACGGGGAGAATTCTGCAAAGAGCACCAAGGACAAGCCAAAGTAGCAAAGGACAAACATAAAAATCGTAATATCGTCCCGGTGAACAGATATGAGCCATCGATTGAGTTTATAAAGGGTGAGGAGTGCACAGAAAAGGAAAAATATTTTTAGCCGTTAGATCTAGTGCATATAGCTGACAACAGTTGGATCAAGAGAAGTTGCATGGAGGATAACAACGGGACCATTCAACTATCAAAGTGCAGGAGATTAAATATGGACCGTCAGATTTAGCGTAGATGACCGATAGACGTCGTATCCGGGAGAAAGTGCATGAGGCCTAGTCCTCTAGAGCGCACGGGAGAAAATCCTACTTGCGAAGTCACGAAATCCCAAAATCATTGGGACCGTCCATCAAGGAGGACAGGTCGTGAGATCTCGACATTTCGCTGACTCATAGGGAGTAAAGGTCAAATAACATACAGATGAGAATTCGCGAATCACAAAATCACAACTCGATCTGAGTCAGTGGATCGAGAAAGATCGTGAGCCGTCGATTTGACGCGATCGGGAAATCGGGAATCAGAAGGACCGAGGTGCGCCATCCTCTGAGGTTGCGAAGAATGAAACCCTGACTTGATTGCAATTGTCGAGAAAAGAGAGGCCTAGATCATCGATCTAGTGCCATCGACATTTTGGGGATTGGGAGAAAATAGGTGCAATTCGTTCGACTTCGCAAAATGAGAAATCCCAACAAAATCTGGATCGTTAGATCCAGAGGAGCATGAACCGTTGATTTGGGAGGCTCCAAAATTTCGGCATTTCGGAGTTTAAGGTTTGGAGAACATTGTGATGAGAGTTCAAGGGTCGTGAAATATTGATTTGCGAAATCCTAAAAGGATCTGAACCGTCATATCATAAGAGGATTTGGACCATCAATCCGCAACAGAGGATAGATCAGAGTTTTGGATTTCGTGATTCCAAGGAGGAAATTTTGGAGTTGCATCGCAACTTCACGAACTGCAAAATCTCGAAATGTGGACCATGGTCATGTGGAGGAAGGATATGAGAGGAGCTGAGGGCTCGTTAAGCCCCTTTCGAAGTTTAGGAGTGGCTCACATGGCAATACTCTCAAGGTCGCGAAACACGACGTGCTCTTTATGAGATAAGCCAGTGGTTAGGGGCAGTGGTCACATGAGGAAGGAGCTCATGCTCAGTGCTTATTCACGCAGGGATGAAATTTCATTTGGACCGATTCCGCCATTACAGTTGCTAAAATTGCAAAATAAGAGAGCTCAGAGCCCTGAATCAGTAGACCTTTCGCTCGGATAGTCAGATCCAGCCAGATCAAAGTCAAAGAAGTAGTCTACACCACATATTTTGGTCTGAATTCACTTCAAGAAATTTGAACACACGATTTTCACGTAGGAAACAGGTAAACACGAAAATTTCTAACAATTTTTTTTCTGTTGTGTTATTTTTTTTTTAAAGATGGCCACATCTATCAATTTAGGACCAAATCAAGGACCGATTCTTCTTGGAAAGAATTATGAGTTTTCATCTCTTCGAATGAGATCCTTCTTGCAAGAACAAGAGTGATGGAATCCATTAGATCTTGGATATGTGGAACCAGATCCATCAGACCTTGTTTCTATGACTAACCAACAGATAAATGCTCAGGCAACACAAAGGAACAGAGAAAACAAGAAAAAAATATGGATTCAGAATTCAATGGATGACTCGATTTTCTCAAAAATCATAGGCACTGTTACTTCAAAACAGGTCTGGGACATCCTTAAATCAGCCTACCAAGGAAATGACAGGGTCAAAACAGTCAAACTACAGACCTTGCAGACACAATTTAAGACTTTAAGAATGACAGAGTTTGAAAATGTTGATCCGTTTATGACCAAAGTCATGGGAATCATGAACCAGATCAGATTGACTGGTGAAGCCATCCCTGATCAATGCATTGTTGAGAAAGTCCTCAAAATTTTACCAAAGAAATTTGAAATGGTCATTACAACAATCCTTGAATCCAAGGATCTATTATGTTTTTCAACAGATGAACTAATTGGTTCCCTGTTGACACACAGGACCAGACTGCATCTCAAAGATGAGTCAATCACCAATGCCTTCAAAACTCAGTTCTCTTTTAGTAGAGGGAGAGGAAGAGAAAGAGGCAGAGGTCACCAAGGAAGAGGGAGAAGTCTAATTAACCCTCACTGAAGTGGAGGTCACAGACAACAAAACCTGAATATATCTTTCCAAGGTCATAGACAACAGAACCATAATCATAATTTCCAACCTCAAAGAGGCAGAGGGAGAATATCAAATGAAAAATCAAGCATACAATGCTATTACTGCAAAACATTTGGACACTATGAATCTTAATGTTAGAAGAAGCAAGCAGATCATCTCTCAGGCAGAGCACATGTCTCAAATCATACAAGACAAAACTCAGAAGGTATGTTTCTCTCATGTCACAAGACTGAAGAACAATATAAAGATCTATGGTTGTTGGACAGTGGATGCATCAATCACATGACAGGTAAAAAATATTTACTTTCATGCATTGATTCTTCAATTTCCTCTGATATTACACTTGGAAATGATTCTTTAGTCAAAGTTCAAGGAAAAGGAACTGTACCTATTCTTACTAAACAAAATGTAAAGAAAGACATAAACAATATCTGCCATGTTCTAGATCTGAAACATAACCTATTAAGTGTAGGAAAGATCATTGAACATGGATATAAGGTACTTTTTGAGGGAGCATCATGCAGGATATATGATAAAACCCCCAACAAAAAATTGATTTCTGAAATCCACATGACTCGGAATAGGATGTTTCCACTGACCCTCAGAAATGAAAATCTGATCCAAACATATGCACAAAGTGCATCCAGCCCCAATGAAACTATGGTTTGGCATACAATATTTGGACATCTACCCTTTCAGAGTCTAATTCTTCTACAGAAGCACTCCATGGTCAAAGGTCTCCCTATCTTCAAAGAGAAAAATCCCCCAGGTGAGTCTTGTATACTTGGAAAACATAAGAGAACTAGTATTCCACAGTCCTCCACTCATGCCAAACAACATCTTGAACTTGTTCACACTGACCTATGTGGCCCAATGAAAATAGATTCAATAGGTGGTAGATTTTATTTTCTAACGTTTATTGATGACTTTAGAAAGAAAATCTGGATCTATTTTTTTAGACACAAGTCTGAAACTTTTGTAAAATTCGAATAACTCAAAGTAGAAGCTGAAAAACAGAGTGGCAAATATGTAAAAGCAATCAGGTCAGATGGAGGAGGAGAATACAACTCCAAAGAATTTTCAAATTTCTACAAATCACAAGGCATCATCATGCAAACTACAACCATGTATACTCCATAACAGAATGGAGTGGCTGAAAGGAGAAATCAGACAATAATGAACATGGCAAGAAGCCTACTCAAAGAGAAATGTCTGTCAAATACTTTTTGGGCTGAAGCAGTAGCATGCTCAGCTTATCTCTTGAATAGATCTCCAACCACTAGTATAAAGATGAAGGTCCCTCAAGAAGCATGGAGTGGGACAAAGCTAAATGTTGTTCATCTAGGGACATTTGGATGCATAGCATATGCTCACATACCTTCTGAATTAAGGAAGAAACTGGATGACAGAAGTGAGAAATGTATCTTTACTGGATACAATGAAACATCAAAAGCTTACACGCTTTACAATCCAATCTCAAAGAAACTAATTCTCAGCAGAGATGTAAAATTTATGGAAAATCAACTCTAGAACAAATCTCAAAATCAACAAATGGACAGTCAAAATCCATTGCTACCCAGTCCTAAAAACATAGAACATCCAAGACAGCCAATACCTCAACCTGGTCTTCCAAGATTGCAGGTACAAGGACAATCTAAAAACTCTCAGGATAACTCAACTTCCAGTAGAGACTCATCCTCTGAACTTCCAAACCAGAGAACTCGAAGTTTGAGAGAAATCCATCAACAATTGGATGACATTGAACATCACAACCTTTTTTCTTTAATGTCATGTCAACCCATGTCTTTTAAATAAGTAGCTAAGAAGCCACATTGGGTTCAAGCTATGAACCAAGAGATTGAATCCATTGAGAAGAACAAGACATGTGATCTTATTGATTTTCCTAGACACAAGAAAAGTATTGGTGTCAAGTGGGTTTACAAAATTAAACTCAATGAAAAGGGGCAGATTAAAAAGCACAAGGCAAGACTTATTGCCAAAGGATTCTCACAACAACTAGGTACTGATTATGGTGAAACTTTTGCTCCAGTAGCAAGGTTAGACACTGTAAGGACTCTCTTAGCCATAGAAACTCAACACAAATTGAAAGTATACCAGACGGATGTCAAGTCATCTTTCCTAAATGGTGTCTTAGAAGAATAGATCTATGCCGATCAACCACCTGGATTTGAAGTCAAAGAACAACCACCCAAAGTATATCAGTTGAAGAAATCTCTGTATGGCTTAAAACAAGATCCAAGAAATTTGTACAGCAGAATTTACACTTACCTGATCAAAAGTGGTTTCAGCAGAAGCCAAAATGAGCTAACTTTATACACCAAAATGGATTAGCATGGTAAAATTATGATTGTATGTTTAGATGTTGATGACATGATATATATTGGAAATCTTGAGTTAACCAATTTTAAACATGCCATGTAATCTGAGTTTGAAATGACAGATCTTGGCATAATGAAATATTTTTTGTGAATTGAGGTTGTTCAATAAACCAAAGACATTTTTGTCTATCAGCAAAAGTATGCAGTAGACATCATCAAAATTTCTTCATGGAAGACTGCAATCCAACAAAAACTCCTATACCCCTAGGCACAAAATTGAGAAAGAAAGATGAAGGACCTACAATGGATGCTACCCTATACAAAATCTTAGTAGGAAGCTTGTTGTATCTTACAACAACTAGGCCTGATATAATGTATGCAACCAACCTTGTTTCCAGGTTTATGGAATCCCCCAAAGATTCTCACTGGAAGATGGCGAAAAGGATTCTGAGATATGTTGCAGGAACTCTCAATTTTGTCTTATGGTACACTCAGTCTGATGATAATCATCTCTCTGGTTACACAAACAATGATTTTTCAAGAATCCTATATGACAAGAAAAGCACCTCAGGACATGCTTTTCACTTGGGCATGAACCTGATTTCATGGGAATCAAAGAAGCAACCCATTGTATCAATACATTCTGCAGAGGCAAAGTATGTCGTTGTTACCTCAGCTTCTTGTCAAGCTGTGTTTCTGAGAAGAATATTGAATGATATGTCACACACAAAAAATGAACCAACTCTTATCTTCTGTGACAACACCTCAGCAATTGGTCTATCCAAAAATCATGTGTTTCACAAGAAAAGCAATCATATTGACACTCACTTTCACTTCATTCTTGATCTCGTCAATAATGGTGACATAGCACTTCAATTCTGTGGCTCTCGATATCAACACGCAAATATGTTTACAAAGTCACTGGGAAAATCCATTTTTGATTTTCAGAGACAACACTTGGGCATTATCAGTTCTGATGTTTGTAACTGTTGAGTTTAAGAGGGAGTGTTAATTATAATGTAACCTCAATAGTCTGACTGTACACTGCCAGTTGTCCTCGGCAGCTGTACTTTCATTTCTTGATTTTCTTGAGCCTATTTAGCTCATCTCTTTTCCCTTTTCTCAATGTACTCTTTTATCCTATAATCAATATACTGAATATGATTTATGCTCTTCTCTTTCTCTGTATTCTCTGCTTCTCATTTTCTCATTCAACACAAATAAAAAAATAGAACCATATTTATTTCTTCAGCACTTGAACCACAACTCCTCCAACACAGTTCTAAAGGCTGATTTGATTCCTGCAATTATCAACTCCTCAGTCTTGATTCACAAAGAAAACTATTCTGGTGCTCCTCCAGGTTCCTATGCAATTTCTCTCTAACGATACATTTCCATATATCATCATTTTTTTTGTAATGCCTTGGTCGTCGTTTCTTGCTACTTTTTCTTTACTAGCATTCAAGGTTGTATATAAGGTGATTTCCATTCACCATGTGAACTCTAAAACCTACGGGTCCTCCCTCAACAGTCTCGTTACTTGTGCATGAATAGTGATTTCCCTAAAACACCCTGCACATGATTTCTCGTTACTTGTGTATGAATAGTTATTTCCCTAAAACACCCTACACATGATTTTTAATTAATAAAGGATCTTAATATCCTCAATAATTAATCTCTCTCCTTCCTTTAAATCAGTGGTTTGGATTTATTGGAACATAAATGGAAATTTCTTACCACACCTTTGACTACACCTTTTTCCTTGTCCACAAGTGGATCTCGATTCTTATTGAACACTTCCAATGCACAATCTGTTGGAAACATGCCAACGGATTTTCCGTGCGGTCACATGCACATGCATGCAACTATGTTAGGAATTCTCATGTATGCACTCTTTTGTGAACCAATTGTGTAACTGGTGGATCTAATTATAATCAGTTAGTCTAACTTTTGAGAGATGTTATATATACAAGCATACCCATATAGGTGAGAGTGCAATGTGTGTAGAGTGTGTGAGCAAGACACAATATTGTGGAGTACAGTGTGTCTGTGAGAAGATGATGGTGTATGCCTGTTTTGGTTATTGTAATTCTCTCTTGAATAATAAGAATACCGACTATCATTGCCCATGGTTTTTTCCCATATTGGGTTTCCACATAAATCACTATTTTCATTGTTTGATTGTTGTTTTGTTGTATTTGGTTTGTTGTTGACATTTTTATGCTTTGTTTATGTTTTTTTTTTCTTCTGCTGCCCATCAAGTGGTATCAGAGAAGATTGAGTAGGTTTCGTAGGTGATCCAAGGTGAATTGTGTGCAGGTATCTTGTGAATGCAAGAACCTTTGGATGTAATTTTGGCACGTAAGGAAAAGCCGACCTAAGTACTGAAAAGCCGAGATATTTTCTGAAAACCAGAGAGTGTGATTGAGTAAGTTTCATGTCACCAATACTTCATATGATAAACAACAAAGAGCTGACAAAACAATACTCCCCATGTGCACTCAAGAAGCATTGATCTCTAAAAATCGTGCTCCCTTTCAACATCACTAGAGCATTGATCTTAAAAAACAAAATTCGCATGGTATGAAGTTCATGGTATAAACTCAAGTTTGAAAGGTCTCTTGTCTTATTATGCATGACATGGTTGTGATTTTTTTTAATGATAAAAGGGTGAGGTGGAGGATACTTTATTCCTCATAATATTCGATTCATTCTTTAAAACTCTTGTTTGTTTTATTCTGGAGGAAATGTATTAAATATTATTTGTTTAAGAATTGAATTTTGTGGATTTGGAAAAGGTTTTATTAATGTACAAAATATTTATTTAATATTTTTAAAAACTTTTTCACCATTAGTTTTGGGTTCAATATTGAATTATAAAGTTGTCTTTCCATATAAAATGTTTGGTTTTATAAGCAGTGGTTTGGGTGTTTTTTGTGCTAATGACAAAAGTGCAGAGTTCTAAGTTTGAGGTGGAGAAATTCAACGGTAAGAATAGATTTGTGCTATGGAAGCTCAAGATGCAATATCTTCTTGTGCAACAAGGATTGCAAAAAATATTGGTTGGAAAGACAAAGAAACCGACAAGCATGACAGACGGGGACTGGGAAGATATGGATGCAAGATCCCTTAGTGCCATTTGTTTGAGTCTGGAAGATGAAGTGTTGTTTAACATCATTGAAGAGGAAACAACAACAAGTTTGTGGAATAGACTGGAGAGTCTGTATATGACAAATTCCTTGATGAACAAAATCTTCTTGAAGAGGTAGTTGTACAACTTGCAGATGAAAAAGGGTATGGAAATTGATGATCATTTGAATGTTTTCAATACTATGATTTGTCAATTATATAGTATGGAAGTAATGTATGAAGATGAGGATAAGGTGGTTATGCTACTGTGTTCATTGTCTGAGTCTTGGGATCATCTGGTCACAACTATGTGGTTTATCTCAACAAACGTCATTGATTATGACACTGTTGTGGGAGCTTTGTTGTCCAAGGAGCCGAGGTAATATCCAATAAGGAAACCTTGACAAAAAAGGCAATGGTGGTTAGAGATCAATCTATAGAAGGATTGAAAGATCATAAATATACATCCAGGTCTAATTAAAAAAACAACAAGGGTAGGGGAAAATGTTGGTTTTGTGGAAAATATGGGCATCTTAAGAAGAATTGTTGGAAAATACAACAAGCATCCAAAGAGGACTCCACAAAAGAACCAAATTTAGCTACAGGTATGGTTAATGACGTTTTTTCTATCTGTTGTGTCTCATCACCTGTGTTCACATACAAGGTGCAAGGCATTGGTGGTTGAGTCATCATGAAATAATAATAAAATATTTACTTTGGAGTTGTAAAAATTATCTATTGCATGTATATGAGCATATGTATGTAAGACCTAGATAGGCATTCATACCCATGGTTTGTCAGGTCACCTATGAAAATTCTAGACGTAGATTTAGGTAGATTGAATATGTGGTGGGGCATGTATGTTGGGTTAGCCTTAACTCAGTGAAAGAGTTAATGAGTTAAATCTATTTTTAGGTCAAAGCATGTGGTTTTTTGGGTCCATATTTTTGGGTATCCCATGGTATTGTGTCCATGGATTGTATGTAATGAAGACTATAAAAGGCTTGGTGAACTTCATTGTAAATAGGCCTCAAGGTAGGGGATGAAGACTTACTTGGCCATCTTGGTCGGATTTGGTCAAGGTTGTTTGAATGCAAATTTCGAGGTGGAGTAGTGTGTCTAGGTTATAAAGGTGGGTCTATAAAAATGTTGATGTGTTGGAAGGTCAATCAAGTGTTTGAGAGTATACGATGAAGGTAGGTTCATATCCATGGAACTTGGAAAGTATTGCAAGGAAGCTGGGATCAAATAGGCATATTTAGTAATGCCAAGTTTCAACAATAGTTGTGGACAAAAGCGATTGTGATATCTGGTAAATCGGTCACCATCGATTTCAAAAGACAAGAATATTCAAGAAGAGGTATGAATAGGTCATCTGGTAATTACTCAAATGTGAAATTATTTGGTTGTGATGCTTATGTTTTTATCATCATTCTAAGTAGGACCCAGATCAAATAGGTAGATCTTTGATATGGTGATGATGTTAACGGATGCAGACTGTGGGATCCTACTACCCACAGAATCATCATGGATAGAGACACAGTGTTTGATGAATATCCTTTTATAAAATATGAAAGTTTCAAAGCATGACTAGTAGTAGAAGGGTATTTGGAAGGTATTGATTTCCATGAATGTTTCTCACCAGTTGTTAAAATCTTGTTTCTATTCATGTTGTGTTAGCACTAGTTGTGTTAGTACAACTAGATGTTAAAACTATTTTACATCGAGTTTTTTGGATAAGGGGATGTGTTTGGAACAACCAGAACAATTAGTTCAGAATTGCAACAAAATATTTGTTTGCAAACTCAAGAATCATTATATGGTCTGAAGCATGCTAGAAAAATGGTACAATATGTTTGATTCCTTCATGGTGAGCCAAATTTTACAAGAAGTGAGTATAACCATTGTATTTATGGTATATGCATTATCTTGGTGTTATATGTTATGCTTGTTGCAATTACAAGCATGGTTGAGGTCAATAGGATGGCTCAGTTGGTTAGGAAGTTTGTTATGAAGGATATGGGAGTAGAATAAAATAAATCTTGGGCATGGATGTACACAAAGACAAGGAGGATGGTAATCTTGGTTATCAAAACAAAATTATGTGGTGAATATACTAAGGAAATTCGGTATGAATAAAGTGAAACTAGTAAAATCCTTTTGTATTTCCATTATAAATTTTTCTTCAGGTTTATGTCCTAACTGATGAAGAAGAAAAGGGTTATATGTCTCGAGCATTATATTCTAGTAGGAAGTTAGATGATTGTGATGGGGAAATGGTCAACATTTCCCATACAGTTGGTGTTGTCAATAGACACACAAAAAAACTAGGTGAAGAGCATGGAAATGGGTGCTTCAAACACAAAAACACAAATATCACCTACAATGGTTGCAGTGATTTGGTCTTTGGTTATGATTCATGAGACTTGGAAAAGTTCTTCGGTTTATTAGACAGGTAACTAATGTAGATAGAATGGTCCATACTGGAGTGAATCGTGCATGCATGTTCACGTAACGATATTGTTAGAGAAGTTGTGGAACTGTGATGGTGTTTGGATTCTCTTGGATTGCAGGAAATGTGATGAATTAATTAAGGGCATGATATATCAAGTAAATTATTGTCAAGGTGGAGATTGTTGGAAATATGCCAACGAATTTCCCATGCGGTCACATGCACATGCATGTTTCTATGTTAGGAATGTGCATGCATACACTCTTTTGTGAACAAAGTGTGTAACTGGTGGATCTAATTATAATCAGTTAGTCTAACTTTAGAGAGATGCTATATATATGATCATAACCATAGAGGTGAGAGTGCAATTTGTGTAGAGTGTGTGAGCAAGACACAATACTGTGGAGTACAGTGTGTCTATGAGAAGAGGATGGTTGCATGAATGTGTTGGCTATTGTAATTCTCCCTTGAATAATAAGAATACCGACTATCATTTCCTGTGGTTTTTTCCCGCATTTGGTTTCCACATAAATTACTGTGTCAATTATGTGATTGTTCTTGTGTTTTATTTGTTTTGTTGTTCACATTTTTATGCTATGTTTTGCTTCTGCTGCCCAACACAATCATCTAACCCGACACTATAATCTATCTCACTTCAGCTATAAATCAACCCTCACAATACAGAGAAACTTAATTGGCCTCAATGCCACTCTCCACACACTCTGGAAATCTTCTGCAATTTGAATTCACGATTCAATATCTTTTGTATCCTCTTCGCAGGAATCCAATATTCCTATAATTACACCTTATTGGAAGTCTTACAAATATCAAAAACCAAATTAAATCATAAAAATGGTATTCATAAAAAAAATTCAGATGTATAAAGTACTTGGATTGATATACAATATTCACTCGGCCTCCAATAGGTCTGTTGCCATAATTGGTGCACACACTCTCACACTCTCCACTCTACCTCTTCTTACCTATCTCTCCTCTTACCTGCAGTCTTACATGAAAAATTATTAACATAACCCTAACAACCTCCTATATTTTTGTAACTAACTTCTAAGAATAGAATCTCAATCCCATCACTTTAAATGAATCACTATTTGGATCTGCTAGACTTCCTTCAATCCTGCCAGCAATACAGATTCAATTACATGAGCAAAAACTTAACTAACACCTCATCAACTTTATGGACCCTTCTAAACATCAAACTAGAGATATTTACACATTTTTTTACAAAATAAAACCCCTTCTTGGGAAAATGTCAAGACCCTCAGGTCTAGTCATCATTTAGAATTGTGGATGAGAGCACTGCTCCTGCATCACAAATTCCTGTCAAATGGAATATTATAAAATATATTTCCAACAGTTAGTTTTGACACATTACTCTTGAAAATAATGACAATAAACCCATGACAAACAACAAAGATATAGAAGAGGTAAGCCTTAGGTTAATTGGAGGGTTGGTCAAAGTTACCACATTTTCTTATATATATGCCAGACAAGTTTCTCCTTCTTTTAATATAAGTGAGTTGGGTTACTTATGATTGCATATCCCATATTATCATGAATAATTCGATTATCATATCACTACAATATATGGTTATCAAACCACATCCTATATGCGAAGAAGAGCCACTCACACCCAATGTACAAATGAAGTAGATCCACAGATTGGATCCCAAGCTGGAGATCTCTCTTCCTTTTCAATGCATGGTTCTTTCAGAAATGCATCGGTTGTATATAGTTTCAAGAATTTATAGGGACAAAGTGTGTGCTCCTATGGAAATTATTGGTGAACAATTGAAGTTGTCGAAATCACTGGAAGCCTATGCAAATTATTGCATTTGTATTAGGATTTGGATTCTTTTCATCTCATTTAGAAAATACATCTGGAAATATTGGGTGTAGCAAGTTGTGGGTTTGGTGGATACTGGTGAATAAGGACTAGGGGTTTACCTGAGAATTCTCTATGGCTTGATAATAATGGGGAAAATGTAGTTCATGATAAATTGTGAAGCAAGAAATGTAGAGAGAAAGAATAGAACATAAAACAATATATTAGAATATAAGAAGAAGAGTACAAAACGAGTACATGAAAAAGATCATGAAGAAGTACTATGAAAAGGGAAATAACTGAGCTAAATAGGCTCAAGCAAATCAAGAATAGAAAGTAGAGCTGGCCAGGACAGCTGGTAGTGTACAATCAACTTGTTGAGGTTACATTATATTTAACACTCCCTCTTAAACTCGACAGTTACAAACATCAACACTGATTATGCCTAAGTGTTGTCTTTGAAAATCAAAAACCGATTTTCCTAGTGGATTTGTAAAGATATCAGCAAGTTGATCTCGAGAACCACAAAATTGTAGTACAATATCACCATTATTGACTAGCTCGCGTATGAAATGAAAACAAGTGTCAATTTGTTTTCTTTTCTTGTGAAACACATGATTTTTAGATAAAGCAATTGCTGAAGTATTGTCACAGAAAATAGGAGTTGGATCCTTTTCTGTATGTGACATATCTTTCAATATTCTTCTCAGCCACATAGCTTGATAAGAAGTTGAGGTAGCAACGACATACTCTGCCTCTGCAGAAGATATTGATACAATTGGCTGCTTCTTTGATGCCCATGATATCAGGTTCGTGCCCAGGTGAAAATCACGTCCAGATGTGCTTTTCCTGTCATCTAGGCTACCTGCAAAATCACTATCTGTGTAACCAGATAGTTGATTACTATCAGATTTAGAGTACCATAAGACAAAATTGAGAGTTCCTCCAACATATCTCAGAATTTGTTTCGCCATTTTCTAGTGAGAATCTTTGGGGGATTCCATGAATCTGGAAACAAGGATAGTTGCATATATAATATCAGGCCTAGTTGTTGTAATATACAACAAACTGCCTACTAAACTTTTGTACAGGGTAGGGTCCACTGTAGGGCCTTCATCTTTCTTGCTTAATTTTGTGCCTAGGGGTAGAGGGGTTTCTGCTGGATTGCATTCTTCCATGCGAAATCTTTTGATGATGTCTACTGCATACTTTTTCTGATAGACAAAAATGACTTTGGTTGATTGATCAACCTCAATCCCTAAAAAATATTTCATTATGCCAAGATTTGTCATCTCAAAATCAGATTGCATGGCATGTTTAAAATTGGTTAATTCAATATTTCCAGTATATATCATGTCATCAACATATAAACATACAATTAAAATTTTACCGTGCTGATATGTTTTGGTGTAAATAGTTGGCTCATTTTGGATTCTGTTGAAACCACTTTTGATCAGGTAAGTGTCAATTCTATTGTACCAAGCTCTTGGAGATTTATTTAATCCATACAAGGCTTTCTTCAACCGATATACTTTGGCTGGTTGTTCTTGGACTTCAAATCCCAGTGGTTGATCGACATACACCTCTTCTTCTAAAAAACCATTCAGGAATGTTGACTTGACATCCATCTGGTATACTTTCTATTTGTGTTGGGCTACTATGGCCAATAGAGTCCTTACAGTGTCTAGTCTTGCTACTGGAGAAAATGTTTCACCATAGTCAGTACCTGGTTGTTGTGAGAATCCTTTGGTAACAAGTCTTGCCTTGTGTTTTTCAATCTACCCTTTTTCATTGAGTTTAGTATTGTAAACCCAGTTGACACCAATACTTTTCTTGTGACTGGGAAAATCAACAAGATCCCATGTCTTGCTCTTCTCAATGGAGTCAATTTATTGGTTCATGGCTTGAACCCAATGTGGCTCCTTAGTTGCTTCCTTAAAGGATGTAGGTTGACATGACATTAAAGCAAAAAGGTTGTGTTGTTCAAAGTCATCCAACTGCTGATGGATTTCTCTCAAACTTTGAGTTCTATGATTTTGTGGTTCAGAGAATGAGTCTCTGCTGGAAGTTGAGTTATCCTGAGAATTTTTCAGGTTGTCTATGTACCTGCAATCTTGGAAGAATAGTTTGAGGTACTTGTTGTCCTGAATTTTCTGCGTTTTCAGAACTTGGCAGCAATGGATTTTGACTGTCGATTTGTTGATTTTCTGAATCATTCCAGAATTGATTTTCTAGAAATTTTACATCTCTACTGAGAATTAGTTTCTTGGAGATTGGATTGTAAATCCTGTAAACTTTAGATGTTTCACTATATCCAGTGAAAATACATTTCTCACTTCTGTCGTCAAGTTTCTTCCTTAATTCGGAAGGTATGTGAGTGTATGCTATGCATCTGAATGTCCTTAGATGCGCAACATTGAGCTTTGTCCCACTCCATGCTTCTTGGGGGACTTTCATCTTTCGAATTATGGTTGGAGATATATTCAGGAGATAAACTGAGCATGCTACTGCTTCAGCCCAAAAACTATTTGACAAACTTTTCTCTTTGAGAAGTGTTCTTGCCATATTCATTATTGTCTGATTTTTTCTTTCAGCCACTCCATTATGTTGTGGAGTATACCTGGTTGTTGTTTGCATGATAATGCCTTGTGATTTGCAGAAATTTGCAAATTCTCTGGAGTTGTATTCTCCTCCTCCATCTGACCTGACTGCTTTGATATATTTGCCACTCTGTTTTTCAGCTTCTGCCTTGAATTCTTTTTAATTTTGAAAAAGTTTTAGACTTGTGTCTGAGAAAATAGATCCATATTTTTCTGTTGAAATCATCAATAAATGTTAGAAAGTAAAAGCTACCACCTATTGACTCTGTTTTCATTGGTCCACATAGGTCAGTGTGTACTAGTTTGAGATGTTGTTTGGATTGATTTGATGACTGTGGAAAACTAGTTCTCTTTTGTTTTCCAAGTATGCAAGATTCACATGGGGGAATTTGCTCTTTAAAGATAGCAAGACCTTTGACCATGGAGTGCTTCTGAAGAAGACTTAGAATTTGAAATGGTATATGTCCAAATATTGTATGCCAAACCATTGTTTCATTCAGGGTAGATGCACTGTGTGCATATGGTTGACTCAAATTTGTAGTTCTGAGTGTAAGGGGAAACATCCTATTCGGAGTCATATGGATTTCAGAAATCAATTTTCTACTGGGGTTTTTGTCATATATTTTGTAAGATGATCCCTCAAAAAGTACCTTATAGCCATGTTCAATGAGTTTTCCTACACCTAGCAAATTATGTTTCAGATCTGGAACATGATAGACATTGTTTATGTCTTTCTTTAAATTTTGTTTAGTAAGAATAGGAACAGTTCCTTTTTCTTGAAATTTGACTAAAGAATCATTTCCAAGTGTAATATCAGATGAGAGTGAAGAATCAATGCATGAAAGTAAATCTTTGTTACCTGTCATGTGATTGTTGCATCCACTGTCCAACAACTAGAGATTTTTAGGTTGTTCTCCAGTCTTGTGACATGAGAGAAACATACCTCCTGAGGTTTCTCCCGTATGATTTGACACATGTGCTCTGCCTGAGAGCTAATCTGCTTGCTTCTTCCTACATTCAGATTCATAGTGCCCATACTTTTTGCAGTAATAGCATTGTATTCTTGATTTCTCATTTGATCTTCTCCCTCTGCCTCTTTGAGGATGAAAACTCTGATTATGATCTTGTTATCTGTGTGCTTGGAAGTATTGATTCGGTTGTTGTTGTCTGTGTCCTCCACTGGAATAAGGATTTATGTGACTTCTCCTCTTCCTTGGAGATCTCTGCCTCGCACTTTGCTTCTCCCTCTACTGAAGGAGAATTGTGTTTTGAAAGAATTGGCGATTGACTCATTAGTGAGATGCAGTCTGGTCTCATGTGTCACCAGGGAACCGATTAATTCATCTGTTGAAAAACATGACAGATCCTTGGATTCAAGGATTGTTGTTACAAACATTTCAAATTTATTTGGTAAACTTGTGAGGATTTTCTCAACAATTCATTGATCAATGATGGTTTCACCAGTCAATCTGATCTGGTTCACGATGCCCATGACTCTGGTCATGAACTGATCCACATTTTCAAACTCTGTCATCCTTAGAGTCTCGAATTGCATCCTCAAGGTCTACAGTTTAACTGTTTTGACCCTGTCATTTCCTTGAGAGGAAGATTTAAGGATGTCCTAGGTCTGTTTTGAAGTACCAGTGCCTATGATTTTTGAGAAAATCGAGTCATCCACACAATTTTGAATCCAGAATTTAGCTTTATTTTCTCTGTTTTTCTGCGTTGCCTGAGCAATTTTCTGTTGATTAGTCATGGCAGACATGTCTGTTGGATCTAGTTCCACATATCCATGATCCACTGGATCCCAGCCCTCTTGTGCTTGCAAGAATGATCTCATCCGAAGAGACCAGAACTCATAGTTTTTTCCAAGAAGAATCGAACCCTGAGTTGGTCCTAAATTGCTAGATGTCGCCATCTTTAAAAGAATTTAACAAAACAGAAAAAAAAATCGTATTTACCTATTTCCCGCATGTAAAACTAGGTCTGCTGCTTTCTTGCAGTGATTTTGGAACTCTGCAATTTGAGATTTCATGAGTTTCAACTTCGCGAGTTTTGGCTTCACGATTCTGACCTCCAAACTTCGTTATACGAGTTCTCCGAATTATTGTCTCTCCATCTTCCAATCGCCGAAACATCGAAGAGGGCTTAACGGCCTTAGATTGGCCCTTTGTCTCTGAACAATATGACCACATGCCTAAAGGTTAAATCACTGTTATATTTTCATGAATCGGAGAAAAGAAACGCCTTTGTCGATTCTCTATCCCTCAAATGGCCGAAATTCGAAGTATCCTGGCACTTATTCAAATGCCTTTTTGGGATTTCGCGTTTCGGGAGTT
Source organism: Picea sitchensis (assembly GCA_010110895.2). Taxonomy (NCBI): domain Eukaryota; kingdom Viridiplantae; phylum Streptophyta; class Pinopsida; order Pinales; family Pinaceae; genus Picea; species Picea sitchensis. The sequence continues at coordinate 107,143 of SNQJ01S0012611.1, read as the reverse complement.
CAACAGTTTTGCTACGATGATCCTGGGTCCTTTGGACTCCCGGTATGTGAAATGCCAAAATTTTTCCTTTGGAAAATTCAACGATCCAGATATTCCTATGATATGACGGACCAGATCCTTTCGGAATTTCGTAACTCGTTATTTCAGGATTTCACGATTTCGCGTATCGGGGTTTCAAGTGCAGTTCCCTTTGCTCGTCCAACTCCCAATTCCCGATTTTGTGATAGAATTAGATCGACGACTCACGATCTTTCTCGATCCTATGGTCCAGAATAACTCGTGATTTTGCGATTCAAGAATTCTCATGGAAGTCTTCTGACCTTTACACCTTGCGAGTCAGCGAAATGTCGAGATCTTGGCAAGTGTCTCTTGATGGACGATCTAGATGATTTCAATATTTTGTGACTTCACAAGTCGAAATTTCTCTTGTGCACTCCAGAGGACTAAACCTCCTGCACTTTCTTGAGGATCCAACGGATGTCATTCCTCTACGCAAGATCTAACGGCTGAAATTCTTTCACCTTTTCCACGCGCTCCTCATCCCTTATGAACTGGATTTCCACCTCAGATCTTTTCGGACGACGGATCTTACTACTGTGCTGGCTATTCTTTGCTCCTCTGATGTGATAATTGCTTTATTTGAAGGAAGTTTCTCCTATGGAAGAAAATTTCGTGATTCTTTCAAAGATTTGAAAGAATTTCATGAGTTCTTTGAAGCTTAGCGTTGTCTGTTGCAATATTTGACGGATTTGAGAGAATTCCCATAAATCTTTAAACGATTATGCCTTCTGCAGGAATCTTTAACGAATTTGAACGAATTCTTCAAATGTTCTTGCGTCCTACAACTCTTCTTCGTGAATCTTTTACGAATTTGAAAATTTTGCAAGAATCTTTACTATTTCTCCATCTGCAGTCTTCGCTTCCTCAATCTTTTGAGCATATAACACTCTGTTTCCTCGCGTGAGCTTCCTACGAGGATCTTTTGAGAGTATTACAAACAGATTTCCAAGCCTTGTGAAAAGTCCGTGTCGCGTTCTCTCGTGATCCGTGTACGCTCTACGCTGTGAGGATCGTGTTGCTCTTCAGCCTATGTGAAGAGGCTTACTACTGTAGCTTTGATACCATGATAAATTGCGAAGCAAGAAATGTAGAGAGAAAGAATAGAACAGAAAACAGTATATTAGAATATAAGAAGAAGAGTACAAAACAAGTACACGAGGAAGATCATGAAGAAGTACTATGCAAAGGGAAATAGCTGAGTTAAATAGGCTCAAGCAAATCAAGAATAGAAAGTACAACTGGCCAGGATAGCTGGCAGTGTACATTCAGCCTGTTGAGGTTACATTATATTTAACATTTCATGACATTTTTCCATCTATGGGAACTCATCCTTAAACTTTTGATCAGAGGGAAGGTTTGAGAAAATCCAAAGGTAGAAAATGTGGATCGACATTGTTCAACAAGGAAGACAACAATGTAAATTGTAGAGAATAATATGCAGTACAAGTGAGAAGGTAGCGACTTGGAAAGTTTGGAATTTTTCTGCATATGTAATTTGAGCTAAATGCAAGTGGATTCATGTCACTTCTTGTGGTTTTGGTTTAACCAAATAAACCCACTTGTGTATATATAGAACTATTGAAAAACAAAATTGAAAATTCCAAAGAAAATCATATAAATTATTTTATATGAGAGCTTTATTTTTACTTGTTGAAGCTCTTACATATGTATATGTTATGAACCATCCTTCAATTGGCGAGAAGTGATAGTTGAAAGGAATAATTCACAGACCTGTTCTAGGACACAATTGGCATATTTGTTTTATGGAAAAGACTCTAACTTGTCTCATCATTAAATAATGGTCTAATAAATTAAATTCTAGATCTGTCAAGTTTGATTCCTATTTCTATTTTGGGGAAGCACCTTGTTGGAAATAGGGAGATTGATGACATAAATTGAAAAACATTAATCCATACCTTAGTTCAGTTTAGACAGTGTGTTATAAATCTTTTGTATCATTTAGAAGAATGAGTATTTTGTTGTCACATCCACATACTAGTCATCAAAATGATTCATACAACATATCTTCCTTACAACATGAGGTAAGTGTTACAGAGGTGTTGTTAGAAAGCTTGAGTTAGAGAGAAGTTGATTTTTCTTCTTTATCATCTTCTCTGGTACTACAAATTAGTGGAAATATGGAACATACATATAAGGAGAATCTAATTTCTTCTATTGAGAAAGTTGAGATAATTTACATGGATAGTGGAACAAGTGGGTTTATGGCCTCTAAATTTAGAGAACCAGAGGATATATCAAAGCTACATGTTGATGGTCCTCTTATTTTGTTTCCCCGAGGACAATGTCATTGGATAATTTGTTACATATTAAAGACTTTGCCGAGCCAAGTAAAGCTCATTGTGCACACAGAAAATCATTATTTGCAATAAAAGAACATCAAGTGAAATAAGTTGGTCATGCTTCTCCACAAAAAAAAACAAAAAAAAAAACAAAAAAAACAAAAACAAAACATCACTTGAAAATAATTTATTTGTTGGAAGTGCATTCTATGTAATAACATGTAATTCTAATTCCCCAAGTTGTGAATAAGCAACAACACAAACATTGCAGGCTTCACCTCTTTCCAACCTACAAGCTGGAAAGGCATGTCACCAAGCCATTCACTATCATAATAGCAGATCACAAATCGTGAAAGAACTTGGAACTGATGTTGTTACCCTTAAAATGTCTAAGATCTGAATGTTCCATTATTGAAAAAATTGGATAAATTTGATAAATTATCATTTGCAACTTGATTGAAAGTGATGTAGTTAAAAAAAAAAAAAACTCAAAGAGTGGAAATTTATTTTTCTACTTCAACATAATATTTTCCTTTACACAAGGAAAGTGCAATTGATGCTTGTAGAAAAGGTATGCAGATAATCAAAAAAAGCATGGAAGTAGAGAATGGAGATATTCACAAGACTATTCCATTGGAAGAGAAACTAGAATGTTGAGAAAGAAACTCATCTTACACCAGAAGCCACTTATCATAGGAAACTTAACGATTTAACCTTTCCTATGGAAATTTCTGCCAGTGAAATAATAAGGCGTTCCAATCTAGTTATAGCAGTTGGAAATATTATCATGGAAAATATGCAGGCTGGAAGACCATCTACTCAAACATAAGAGGTGACATATTCTTTATTTCTTTAGGTAAGCAGTGTATTGATTTTCCTAGTACCAAAAGTATGACCTATGATATATGGATGAAATTCCATCTTTTAGAGGAGATGCGCAAGAGAACACCTGTCAAAGTTAACCTTCATGATGTAAGGGTTCTCTCTGTGTATGTGAAATTCAAGAATGCCTACATGTACTAACTGGATTAATTGATTTCTTGTTTGTGGTTGAACTGATTGGCTTTGTTGATTAACAACATTGGTATGCTCACATGCAACTTAATCAATTTTTCTTTGGGTTTCTTTAAGATTCACAATGCTCTTGGAACCTTCATGACTGAGGGATTTGTAGTTGTTCATGGAGACAATTTCAAGAGAATCTGAGACAAGACAATCTCCCTAGCTGAAAGAAGTAAGATTGTATCCATAGACCCATTTCATCTCCTTTATGCTTAGCATGCCTTTTGTGTTCACATTTTCTTTCAAATTTAATTGGTAATGTTTCTAGACACTGCATATTTCTTAATTTTCCCCTTCATATTTTGAGCACTCATTATGGCTCTTGAAGTTTCCATACGGAGTTATAGGGCCACTTTACATTATCTCTCATTGAGTATAGATGATTTCCTTTCTATTAAGACCATATTTACTGTGCTTTGCACATTCATTAGGCTCTAAATAGGTCATCACATACATACTCATGCATACTTTAACATGCTTGATTGTTGATTCAAGCAAACAAAATAGAAATTGGTAGTGTATGCAAAGGAATAATAGAAGAGAATAGATACACACACACAAGTTCTCAACTGTACATATACTTTGTACTCTTCATATTACACAAACAAACCATCACTACCTGTTGTTTTAAAAATTTCCTTCTCTGTAGCATTTTCATGGATTTGGAATGATAATAATAGGAATTCTAAGTAATAATTGATGATGGTAACTCCTTGCATAAGTAAACCATTAATGTAGTTTATAGAAACACATCCTTGATGTTTTCCTTATTTTTTGTAACTAACATATATGTGATACCTTATTCAATCTCACTGGAAAAACAAGTGTTCTGAATGAAGCTTTAGGTTGTTTAATAAATGAAAACAGTGTTGGGGATGTATGATGTATATGGTTGTAAATAAGTGACCCCCAAAACGACCAAAATTCACATATAAATGACCAAATGGCGGTTTTTGTGGCTAATTTTGAGTCTCTTATCACACAACCAAAAATGTGGTCATACTTAGTTTGGTCATATATTTGGTCATTAATTGGGACAATTAATGACCAAATATAGGACCAAATTAATGAACACAAGACAAGTTATAAATGACCAAACTAAATATGACCTCATTTTTGGTCACATGATAAGAAACCAGAAATTAGCCACCAACGATTGTCAAATCAAATGTGGTCATTTTTATGTGGATTTTAGTCATTTTTTGGGTAACTTGTCTCTCATTTTGTACTAGTGTTTTAAATATACACTTTGAAAAATAGAATCAACACCAAGAGATCAATAGGTATGTCATCATTTCAATTGATTTACAGTTTGGATGCTATTTTACCTATTAATCTTGCTCTTCCTCTAACGAAATTATGGAAGGATGTTGGTGAAGAACCTAATGATTTCAAAAGAAGAATGAATCAATTAATTGAGGTCCAATAGAACAGAGAATAAGTTGATGAAAAAATACAACAATACCAAGACAGGATGAAGGCTAATTTTGAAAAAAAACCCAAAGACAGAGAATTGTTTCCAGGAGATTTAGTGTTGAAATGGGAAGCTACAAGAGAAGATAATGGAAAACATACAAAATTTGATCATATTTGGTCTGGACCTTTCAAGATTGCAAGACTTGAAGAGATAAATTATTTCTCTTTTGAAAATCTAAATGGATAGATTCTTGATGCCCCTATCAATGGGCGTCACTTAGAGCATTTCATGCAATAGGTTAATTTCAAGTTTTAGTTATAGTTTCCCATTATACATACCAGTGTGGATTGAATTTACATTGACATTTAAATTTCATTATCCTCTTAAATCCTTGATTGGGTTGAGAACTCATTATTTGTGATTTACAATCCAATTAAGGATATTTGAGTGTTTTTATTGCTAAAAAAAAAAAAAAACTGTGTAAGTGTTTTTCAGAAAATTATCTTTTTCTTATTTCTTCTTCTCAAAAAAAAAGAAAAAAAGAAAAAAACGTTCTTTTTGAATCATGAATCATTTTTTCTTTTAAATAAATAAACAATAGTTTCTTTTGACAGAAGAAGTTGAAGATTTCATTGGAGAAAGTAGAGCTGTGAAAATCATTGCAGTTTTGGATACAAAATTATAGAGATTCCAAGTCCAAAACTGGTGAAAGTTTCTATAGTAATTGCTTACATCTATGTGTTTTTTTTTTTGTAAATAAAAAAGGGAAATTCCTATTATAACTTTTCACATACAAAAAATCACCTGTCGCTAGGCTGCCAACTGTTCTGTCACACTAGAGAAAACTAGGACAATTGGCAGCTTGTGATGTCCACATCTGAAAAAGGTGGTCCTCCATCTTCCCTGCCAAGAGGAAACCAGGGTAGGTGGAAGCCTATAGTATTTACATCCAGCTGTGAAACTAGAAGTAAAAATAGACTGGACTTATAACTGAACATAGGACTAGAGTTAAGACTGACATCTAAGCAAGAGATTGCACACCAGAACCAGAAGGAGCTCCAAGACATGTACCCGTTAGCATCAGAAGTTGTGTCGTTGGGATCCCCATTGTGTGGCTCATTCTGAGTCTGCAAGACAAAAGGCCTTTCACACGTCAAACATTTTTTCCCATATGGTGCATTGGATAATTCCTCATACAACATGTCGATGCGTTGGTGCATGATAAGGACACGGTGGATCTAATTCGCCATCTGGCTCTATAGATCAAACACTAACTCCAATTGATCCAGGTGGAAGAAGGGTGGGGGGCATGCCATGGTTCCGGGACAATCGAGATAGGAGGTGGCGCAAGCACCTCACCACCGTCCACCATCTTTCCACCTGAAGCATCCATATCCTCACTTGTAGTAGCCTATTCTCCATCTTGTGGGCCATCCCTATGCTCCATCCTTGTGCACCATCTCTGTGCATCTTCCTCCTTTCTCTGGTCCTCGTCCTTTGTTGCGGCGTTGGATAATTCATTGTCTCCTGAAAACAAGGCATTCTGAGAGTTAAGGTGGAGGAATTCCTTCAGGAATTCCTCCTCCACTATACATATGTGAACCTCCTCTCCCTCCTCCATGGTGTTGGTGTAGTGGCAAACCTCAATGGCTGGTGTAATGGATTTCGTTGAAGAATTTCTTGGGGGTTGCCAATTCTCTGGCATAGTGAAGAGAAGGGACTCCAGAGGGATCTGTAAGGGTTCCCTCGAGATCACTTCCTCCACATAAGCCATTGGAAGCGACCTGTCCTTTACTCAGTTGAGTGAAACCTGAGAGTGCTAAGTGTGGGCTATGGAGAGTGCCCTATCTAATAGCTACCTCCTCCTCTATCGCACCACAAAACAATTCCAGGTAGGGCCATGACGCGACCTGCCTCTCCCCCTTGGCATCAAGGAAGTGATTTATATAGCTAGCATGTAAACAGTTCTGTAATGGTTGCACCATAACACTGTGTTGCTTCTCTGGTGAAAGTCAAAGGTGAAATGGTTTAGGCTAGTGCATTTCTAGATAAGATCATAGAGGAGTGACATGAATTCTCCCACTAACTCCCCCCATCCATTGAATTCCATTGACATCGATCTGCTCACAAAAGGGAGCTGTCCTTCGGCTCTTGATAGGTAGAAATGATGAGCTACCATAATTAATGGAGAGGGGATGGCAGCCAACCTGCCATATTTATGGCTGGGCTCGGTCATGTGTTACATGGCCACTATGTGCTACATGGAACCCCATCTAAGGTTGGGTAGCCCATCCTGGCCAGGTCTTGGCAACAGTCTAAAAGTTCAGACTGAGGTGAGGTTTGGGCATTCCAGTGGATCAACTCTTTCATGGAAGCCACTCCTTCATTTGCCAGGAAATCGACTACTTTGTTTGCATCCCTTTTCACATGTGAGGGGATGATGGTGAGGCTAGGCCATAAGAGGGAGATAAAGTCCTCCAAGAGTCCGGAGAGTCTCCAACTGGGAGAGACTTCCAGAGGGTGTTCTCCATGAAGGATTTTGGTTATAAGTTGGATGATGATATGGTAATGCCACTCCACAATGATCTTGTTGAATTGGTGGTATGTTGCAATCTTTATTCCTCTTAGGAGGCTCTAGAGATCAACAACATTGTTTGTGCTGAAACCCATATAACCTATTGTGAAGTGGAGGATTTTTCCATTTGATTTCCTGAGGATCACCCCAAATCTAGCTAGGCTAAGATTTCCCTTTGAAGCTCCATAAAAATTTATTTTGATGAATCTGACTACTGGGGGGGACTAGGTACTTACTTTGCTAGTTAACCGATTGGCCATTGGGGAAGGGGGGGTGTGTGAGACAGGTTGATATGCCAATTTTGGAGGATATGTCATTCATCTATGCTGCATTTTAAGTCCTCAAGGGACCATTTCTTACTTTTGATTTTTTCCCAGATTAGATTCATGATTCTGTCCTGAGTAGAGGTGGGGGGTGAAGCCTTAGATTGGAAGATTCTTTTGTTTCTTTCCTTCCATATTTTCCATAGGGTGAATCTCGGTAGGATCCGCCAGATGCGAGAAAGAATTAGGTTCTAAAAAGTGATCGAGTCCCAATTTTCTATAGTGCCAATGATGTTGGTCCTGTTTCTGTTGGAGCGACACATTATTTGAGTCCCCAGATCCCAAATTATTTGACTGTAGTGGCATTGGTTTAATAGGTGTTCCATCATTTCCTCTTGTTGTTGACAGAGGGAGAAAATCGAGGGGCCTATGAAGCCTCCTTTTTTGAGATTGTCCCAGGTGAGGATGTGGTTTTGGACTGTGAGCCAGAGGAAGATGGACACCTTGGGCCAGAGTTTTGAGTTTCATATATTACCCCATATTCTCTCCTTGAGCTGATATTGATAGTTACCCTGCAAGTAATAGGCTTCTTTGACCGAAAAATTACCATTTGTGGAATTTCACCATCTGAGTATGTTTGGGCCTTCCCTGATGGATATTTTCCATTGGTTTGCGCAATCTAGCCAGGCCTGAAGGTCCATTTCTCTTGGGAGGTGTAGTTCCTATTGTTATGTTTTCCAAATGCACCATGGAATATACCTGTCTGGAATTCTCCAAATATATTTAACCCATTTAAATTTTTCAAGTTGCAGTGATTGACGTAGGGGAGTGAGTTCCTCTAGAGTGGCTAGAGGTGTTTTCTATTGCCAAGAGTCCTGCTAGAACAATGTGTTTTCCCCATCCCTAATTTCCCATAAAGAATGATTCTATAATAGTTGTCCGTTGATCCAGGTCGTGTTTCATATATTGGATCCCTGTATCTGATCGTTGAATCTGATTAGTTTCTCTTCTCGGGTGGACAGTGCATATTTATGTTTCCATATTTTTTCCCAGAGTTATGTAGGGTGCTTGAGCCATCGTCGCCATAGTTTTTCTCCCATAACTTGATTAATTTTTCCTGGGTCTCGAATCCCTAGTCCACCCAATGCTTTAGGTTTACATAGTTTATCCTAGACAACTAGAGCCCACTTTTTATCAGGGTGGTGCCCATGCCATAAGAAGCTACCCTAGAGGTTTCTGATGGCCCAAATGATGGACTGGGGTGTTTCTAAAGAAATGAATAGGTAGGTTTTCAAGGATTGAAGGATAGACTTGATTAGCACCAACCTAGCTGTTATATTAAGAGGTCTAAAGGTCCAGTTGTTGAGTCTGTTAGAAATGGAGAGAAGAAGAATGTCCCAGGAGATGGAGCATGCGGTCGCACCTGTGAGGGGTATGCCTAGATACTTGGATGGAATGGAGCTCTTGGGTATACCCAGAAGTAGGAAAATATGGTTTTGGATGGCAATTGGGGTATTGAAAAAGTAGATCTTAGATTTTTCAAGGTTTAGGACCATTCCTGAAGAATCAACAAAGTCAGTGAGGATGGAATTGAGCATGGTGTCTTCTCGATCTATCAGAGTGTTCAAGAGGATGGTATCATCAACAAACTGGCTATGTGAGGGGGTTGGTTGAATGTTGTGTAGGGGGAGGCCTTTAAGGGATCCTTCCAGAACATAGTCTTTAAGGTATCTTCCTAGTCCTTCCGCCATTAAAACAAAGAGGAAAGGAGAAAAGGCGTCTCCTTGATGGATTCCTCTCGTAGGAGAAAAGGGTTGGGAGGGCACTAAATTGACTAGGATAGAGAAGAAGGTTGAAGAGATGAGCTTCATGATCCAATGTACCTAGTGGTTTTCAAAACCAAAAGATTCTAGAAGGGAGTGCATGTACTGCCAACTAATTCTATCAAAATCTTTGGAGAGGTCCAGTTTGATGAGCATACCTAGGATCTTTGTCACCTTCAACGAGTGGATAACCTCGTGTGTGAGGATGACACTGTCCATGATTTTCCTTCCTTTCACAAAGATGATTTCTCTTTGGAGATGACAAAAGGTACGATTGGTTTGAGACGTGTGGCTATGACCTTGGTGATGATTTTGTAGATGACATTGTAGAGGGAAATAGTTCTGTACCATTTGGGGTGAGTAATCCTCTCCTCTTTTGGGATGAGAGTGAGGAAGGTGGCATTAATGGATGGGAGGGCTTGGCCTGAGGTTCTGGATTCCTTCACCACCTACCAAACTTCTTCTCTGATCATATCCCAATAGTAATGAAAGAATTCTGAAGTGAATCCATCTAGACCTGGTGCTTTCCCTGTTTCCATTTCTTTGACAGTGTGGTCAACCTCATGTTGTGTGATGGGCCTAATTAAGGTTTCATTCTGTTCCTAATTTACAAGGGAGGGTATGTGCTTGGTGATTTTTTTGATTATCTGTTCTTTATCATCGATGGTTTCTGTTAGAAAGTCTTTGAAGTAGCTGGTTAATTCCTCCAAAATTTTGTCATGCTCCCCGATTGGATTACCCTGAGCATCCTCTAGCTGAGTTATCATGCTTATGTATCTATGGTGCACCATTGATCGGTGGAAGAATTTGGTATTCTTCTCACCCTCTTTGAGCCATTGAAATCTGTATTTTTGACGTCCTATAATTTCCTCCTTCTTTTTCCATTCTTCTAATTTTGCATGAAGCTCCTCTTCTTCCTTCATTAAGTCCATTGTTCTGATTCCTGAAATGAATGTCTTTTGCATGGTTTCCTGTCTATTCTCAATTTCTTGCATTCTTTGAAGGATATTCCCGAAGGTGGTTTTATTCCATTGCTTTAGATGAATCTTAAAGTTTTTGAGTCGTTGTTGGAAATTGTACATGAAGGTGCCATTTTCTATTTCTACTTGATTCCACTAGGAAGTTGAGAGTCGATGAAAGTCAGGGTGGGAAAGCCATAATTTCTCAAATCTTAAGGGTTTGAGTTTGGGCATCGAACCTACGTCCAGACAAAGAAAGACGGGCTAGTGGTTTGCGCATGATTTCGGTAGAATGTTGGCCTCTATGGAACGATTTTACACCAACAGGGCTTCTGATATGAGAAAGCGATCTAGCCAGAAAGAAACCTGCTAATTTCCAGATCTGTAGTTGGACTAGGTGAAAATACCATTTATGGTCTCTATGTCTATAATATTTAGTTGGTATATGAGGGTTAAAAACTTACCACTGTCTTTATCAAGCCATTTAGTGCCCCCGGTTTTCTCCTCCAGTGTTAGGATCATATTGAAGTCACCTCCCAGCAACCCGTTGGGCGAGCTCAGTAGTGATTTGGTGGATTTTATTCACTTCAAGAAGTTTTGTTTGTCCTGTGGGATTTGAGGTCCATAAGAATTTTTTATTACGCCTTCCTTGGTAGATCATATGACTTTGAAGTGTGTCGTGATCGTACCTACAGTGGAGAAGGGAATATCTATTGTAACTATTGTGGGATTCCATAGGATTGCTAATCCCCCTTCCGCACCATTGGAGTCTATGTGGATGGAGTCACATCCTCTCCAACAACACTAAAATATGGTATTTTCTTCTGCTCCAACACATTTGGTCTCCTGCAATAGGAGAACATCTGGATTTTCAGTGCGTATGCAGTCTCGAAGAGTCCTCTACTTGGATATTTCGTTGAGTCCTCTAATGTTCCAAGTTATGATCTTCATCACGATGATTGGGGAGGTGTATGGAGGTATCCCTCTGAGAGCCGTTGAACTTGGCCTAAGATGAGCATGAAGTTCCCTACCTCTTTGATGAGATGGTGGGTGGAATTGCATCCTCATCTTTTTTTTTCCCATGGGGTGCACTTTGGGTTTGTGGCTGGGTCTAAGGCTATACCTAGCCGTGAAGTGGATCCTGATGTGGAGTCTATGAAAACTTTATGTACCTTTATGAGTTGTTCCATGAGGATTTCATGCAGATCCTTCTGGTTGAGTGCCTCCTCCAGTTTTTCAAGATCTATGTTCGCCATGTATTTCTCATCTAACTACATAAGGGTATCCTTGTTTTCCTCCAGCTTGTCCCCTTGATGATCTTATTTTCCTTTGTCATATTGATGCGAGGCTTGAACTTTTTATTTCTCCTAGATTTTCACTTTGTGTGGATCTTGGACCTCTTCTTCTTCTGGCAGGTGATTAAGAATGTCATAGGAGTTTTTGGTGGTTATTTTCTCATCACTGTCTTAATTATGCTTTCATGGTGGGTTCCATTTCTGGCATATGACTGTGGTGAATCCATATTTCTTCTTTCTCTCTCCATCTTTGAGGACTTGGGCATTCATGGGGCAGTCTTGAAAGAGGTGGTCGTGCTTGTGACATTTTTTGCAGCAGAAAGGGATGTGCTCATAGTCTATTCTTTGGTTCCAGTCTTCATCCTAATATTACAGAGTTACTGAGCCTAGTAAGGATTTTGAGATGTCCATATAAACACATATTCTGGCATAGGAGGTGTATTTTATTTGTTTTGTGGATTTGAACAATTTGACATACTGTCCCACCATGTTTCCTATACCCATTATTATTTCTTCCATCAAGAACTCCTATGGAAGGTAATAGACCCTTATCCAAACTGGGGCCATTGTGAAATCCTCCTTTTCTGGGCTGAAGCAATCTATCCAGAACCGAAGGAATAACCTTGCCGAGTTATAGAAGTATGGCCCATTTTCAAAGATTGTTTCCTTGTCTTCTAGGTTGTAGAGGATAATCGTGAAAAACCCTTTGGAGCTAAGTTGAACCTTGTAGTCTCCCCTAGGGTTTCACCAATATTTGATCCATCGTAATAAATCTCACTCGAAAGGCTAGAGCCCCAATAAATTGCCTATTAGGGCATTCTCTCTCATGAAATGGGTGTGTTCCCCTACCCTTGTTGATCTTATGAGATATCTTGGAGGTTTTTCCGATTGGGGAATTCATTTTCCTGGTTCCCATCCTCGATATGTCTTTGGATGAGACATGCTTGGATCCACATCCATTGTTTTGCTAGGTTTAGGTTCTCTGTTCAGGAGCTACTCTCTCATGTGTGGCGGCGACTTGAAGGTGGGCCACTTGGATCTTGTTCCCACTCTATCATTGGTCATTATTTTCCTGTACGAGGGGATTCCCCCCCCCCTTATGGGCTCATCTTGATCCTTCAACCACTGGGTGTCTGGTCATACCAACGCAAATCGTGCAACAATTGTGACTGTAGGTAGGTCAGAGCATGTAGGGAATCACTACGGAATCACTAGGGTTTCCTCAGTCACAACCAACCATCATACTTGGTTGAATTTATTGTTCATTACTAGGTTATTACATCTATGTATCTTAATCCTTCACAAGTTTTTCAATTTCAAAGCTACAGGGAAAAATAATAACAACATGGTAACCTATCATTGTCTACTAATGGGGATGGTATCTTCTACATGCTTTGCTTCTACCAATTTCACTAGATTATCCAAATGCTAAAACTCTTCATTTAATGGGAGCTCCAATTGTTGAACCTCTTCAATGTTCTAATATTCTGTTTCATGACCTGGAATGAGATGAGCTAGGGGAGAGTGATTCCAAGGAAAGGGGGATAATGCTATTGAAGCTTTGGACCCGAAAGAGTCTACAAGAAGAAATATTGGTGGTTGATTCCTTTGAAGTTGTATAAACGATCGACGATGGGAGATTAAATGCCCTTTATTATGACTTACAACTCTTGTTACCATTGCCAATTCTTTACGATGTCACAATTCCTTTGATTGGATCCACAGATGAAGCTGATCATTCGAATTTCGAAGCTCTTCGATTATTTTTGTCTACTCTTGAACATGCCTCTGAAGGGTATGAATTTCACAATTGAAGCACTCACATTCATCACAACTACAGATCATATTTATCCTTTCTATTTGATATATGGAATAAGGTGATGAATAGGCTTAATTCATCTTAAACTGCAATGAAAATCTGGTAAATACTTCTCCTTTATCTCCTTACTATTTCGTTGAGTACGTAAGGCCTTTTCATAACATATATGAACAATAATTCTCACGAATAGAAATATAACTTGATTATTGGACGATAATTCTAGAGAGGCGATGAAGAGGGGATTTAGAGCATCATCATCATTGGGTCTGTGATCATCACTGATACGAAACATAGAGGATAATCATGAGAAAAATGTTGAAAGGTAAGAACAATGTTGCATGATATATTGAGGCGGGAGTCCAAATTTTATAGAGATAATCGTGTGAAGTATATTATGTCCATCATAGCTAATGATGACTTACCTTGTACCCGTCACCCCTAATATTAGTGTTACTAAAAACTAAATTTTTGTTTCTTATTTAATCATATTAATCTTTATAGAAATGATAAACTTAGCCAATATTAGAAAATTAAAGCATGTTATTTTAACAAGTCTGGCAAAGATCTTATACATTTCTTGATTCTAGTTGAAAACGTATATTTAGGCTAATTCTAGTAAATTTAGCTTTAATATTAGATTATAATTTATGAGTTTGCTCAAGGTTAATCCATAAAAAATAAATTATTTCCAAATGTAATTTACCTATAGGTGAAAGTATACTTAGAATTGGAAGAAAACTAATCTCAGAGTATCTTCAAAATGTAGAAAGACCAACGTTACATCAGATAAAAAATGGATTTCATCCCTTGTATATTGGATACATTGATTTCCCCCACTTCAAAGTAATAAAATTAAAAAAGATACATGGTGAAAGGAAATTCATATATTGATTGCCCCCATCTTAATTAAATGAAAGCATGTTTTTGAAGTGGTGAAAGGAAATCCAATATGGGGTATATAAATATCTTCGTCGGGGTATTGATCAGGTATGCTAGTAGTGAAGCAATATCTATGATGTATGTAAGGTTTCCTTACATATCTTCATTTCATACTCTACTATTTAGTTCTTTTTCAATGATACTTATGTCCCGATCCAATCAGGTTTCCTTAATAAAATCCACATAATATCTTTATAACCTTGAGGTATAGCTAAGTCAGTAAAAGTATGATATTCTATTTAAATTTAGTTTGATTATCCTATATTACTATATTTGGTTGTTTTTGTTACTTCTATATAAGATTAAATTTCTAAAGAAAAGAAAATATTTCATTCAATAAAAAAAAACAATAATGACTCCATTTACTCAATAAAGGCACTTGGTCTGTTGTTCTTTAGTGCCTCATGTAGGAGCCACAATCCCCATATGGAGCCTATGTTAGAAAATAATTCAAATTTTCGAATAAAAATCCTAATTTTGAATCCTTTTTAATTTATTCCTATTTTTTGTCATTTATAAATAAAATTTTAGCTTTAGAATTACCATTTTATACACTAATAATTTTGTTGTTATGTTTTGACAGGATGGATCAATCCTTAACTGTTAAACTTGATGCTTATTGATATCGACAGATTGTGGGATTTTGGGGATTTAAAGATTCAAAATGTTTAATCAAAAGTACAATTATCATTTGAAGTTCCACTTTAGGACTTCGCTCTTCAACACACTAAGATAAAACGTTTAAAAGGTCATCTTAACCTTCAATTCGTGAAGCTCTGGAGTCTTCAAAGTTCTAGAATATTAATTTATAAATTAAAATACTCAACTGACATGTCTTATGCCACCTAGCATTCTTTACATGTGGAGACAAGTGGCATTAATTTTGGGCATTTTTGGACACATAATTCACACATTTGAGGATGACACGTGTCACCTATGTTCTCATGACATGTCATCATATGTGACATCATATTTCCACATCACTCCAAGAGATTTTCCTTCAGGATATCACATTATTAACGAATCCAACAAGTGGTGGAGTGTCGAAGCACCGAAGTACCAGAGATTAAGGGTTAATTAATGATTTATCAAGTTCAATTCATGGTAAGTAATCACTTCGCAACTTCGGTATTTACGATAAATTTAAAATTTTTATTTCAATAGTCCCGAATCCGTGAATCCCAAAGTCGTGAAGCTCCAAAGTCCCGAAGTTCCAAAGCGTTGAAGGCTTAAAAAAACGGAGCAGTTTATTAAGTAAATCTTAATTAATATAATTGATCACTAAGTGAATTTGGCCTTCAGGATATGTTGAAAATTCCCTATTCAAAGCCCTGAATGCTGGAGTGCCTAAATATTAATTTCACTAATCTTGATTACTAAGGTAAATTAAACATGATTAGTGTGAAATATTTGGATTAAGTTCACTATCGTTAGGTAATAAATTCACCATCTTTACCATGATTATTCTGTCATTTGAGTTAATTAGTGATTGAATGTAGAATTAATTAGTGTCTTGTATTCTGATTTTACAAAATATTTGAACTTTGTATCATTTCTCTATTCGAATCCAAAATTCTATCTCGTATCTGCATTCATATTCAGAAGTCTTGTTTTCTTACAAGAGCTAATATTGTATATGAAAAATTATGGCAGAGCTCAAAACAACGAAACGACAAGATTAGTTTGTAGAAGAACCAAAGCCAAATTCAAATATTTATTCAGATACCACTACTCGCAAAACAAAAAACATCAAATCATAGATGTGGGTTTATAAACTTTTGGAAGATGAGAAATCCATCCCTTCAAATGAATCAAGCAAGGGAGAATATGTGTTAACCAAAAATAAGCTCAAGGACGTGGCCGAGTAAGAGATTCATAAAGTCACAGCAAGGACAAAATTGTTACCCTATATAGACATGATACACTGTGTTGTTCCTGAGATTGATTCTAAGGGTCAAAGAATAATGTTAGGCATCAAATATTTTAAATGAAGTATTTTTATGAGTGCTTTTTTCTACCTTGAGTTTTTTGAGAAATA
This sequence comes from Picea sitchensis, assembly GCA_010110895.2. NCBI lineage: Eukaryota > Viridiplantae > Streptophyta > Pinopsida > Pinales > Pinaceae > Picea > Picea sitchensis. The sequence continues at coordinate 90,593 of SNQJ01S0012611.1, read as the reverse complement.
CTCCTTAAGTGAAATTAATTATAAGACAATATAGAGGTTGTATCTCATTATCTGAGTCACAATTATGATGTCAAATGGTGTAGAAATGATTTACAAAACTGTTAAAACAAAGTCATGTATCAATTATAGATAAGTCTCACCTTGTTTCTAGTAGAAGAAAAGTAGTTTCCAGTAGAAGAAAAGTAGAAGATGCACCCTTGAAAGAATATTAAAATGCAGTAATTCACATAGGTCACATGTCTTGTTTTACTCACAGTAATAACAGAGGAAAGTTGTTACTGGATGAACTTACGATATATTATGATTACAGTAGATGTAGTACTAAATTGTAATCATTCACTCTTCAAGAACTACAAAAATAAATTTAGAGAGATGGAAGCACAGAGGAAACACATAACTCAAATTGAACGAAAATTTGAAACTTTGTATACACTTGTATTAATATTAAAAAAAAAATTCTCTTTTACATTCAACAAGAAGCAACCTTGAATAGATCTAAAATCTATCTATTTATACAAAAATTGTCTCAACTGAAAACCATTGGAATTTCCACAATATTTGCCTAAAAATAGAATACAATCCGAATGAAATAAAAACATGCAAATATTGTTGAGTTTTGTTGGCACTTCATCTGTCTCTTCATTTTCTTGTAGATGTGCTCATTTTACTTTGTTTTTTAAACTGGGTACACATGTCCATTAAGGCCATCACAATCATTTGGATTACTATATTTTCCATTTGATTATGTTTCCATCTATCCCTTTGAATGCATTCACTCGGATAAATAATTGCAGTTGAAGATATGGGTGTGGTAATTGGATAGGTAGCTCAACATTGGCTTGTTATGGGATAGATAACAGTTATGGGGAAGAGTAAATGTTCGTGAATATGATGACATGGGGACAAGTGTCCAATAAGTTGGTGGGATGAGTGGATGCAAGAATGCATGTGGTAGGGATAGACATGGTGAGTGACGTGTAGAGAGAGGGGAAGTGTAGGTGGTAAGGAAGGAGAGGGAGAGTACCAGTGGAGAAAGTGGACATTGGGTATGTTCTTTCATTTTCTCCCAGCTACATTAGCCTTTATCTATTCATTGAATTGGGTGCACATGTCCATCAACGCTACCACAAATCTTGAAGGCTCAATATTCTCATTCAATTCAAAGGAAAACATATTCTTTCGTATTTGTGGAAGCTTCTCTTGGATCTTGTTCACTTCTTGGACTGTGACCTGATATTGTGAAATTGGATGAACCAAAAATTCATTGATTTTGAGGAAATCGATATGATTCATCTGTTGGACGGTCGATTGAATATTCTCCTTGTTATTCTTGGTGATTTGTTGGTTCATTTCTATCTCAATCTGTCCCAATGACTATGGGATATTATTTCCTTCAAATTCAATTAGCTTTTTATTTACTGAAGATAATGCCTCCGCACAAGCCTCTTTTGTATCTATGGCAAGTATCTTTCCTTCTTCTAGATTTGTTTCTATGCCTTCAGGGCCATTTCTCCTTTTACTTGTTCAAAATGTGAGAGAGGGGTAAGACGAGGGATATTAGATTTATGCTTCCATATGATAAATTCTTGAAACTTAGACATGGCCGCATAGGCCTCTTTTTCCTTAACATAAATACTTTTCAGAGAAAGGTTTATTTCTTGATAGCATTTCTGAATAGCATCTACTTTTTGATAGAGCTCTAGTTGGGCAACTTCCATCTTCTCATTAATCTATGATTCTTATGTTTTGAAGGCAGTAATATCTATTGTTGTGTTCTCTGTTAGGGCCAATTTGTCCTGCAACTGTTCAATCAAATTGTCCCACTAAGTGATCAAACCTTTGTTGGTCTACGAAATCTAGTAGAGAAGCTCAAGGTTATCCTATAACTGCTTCATTTGATGTTGATAACTAGCCCTGATTTGTTCAATATCTCGGTTCATCCTACTTCTAACAGTATGTTTTGTACTATGTATCTCATTCTGCAATTGCTCTACCAAGAGACATTTTTGTTGCAGTTGTTTAGTTAAATTGTCCATTGACCATTTATTGGCAATGGAAAAATCCCCTAGTGAATTTGAAACTTCCTTCTCAAACTTAGGATCATCTTGGTATTTCTCATCATACACCAATATTTTCTTTTTAGTGATTACTCCATCCTTTTGGTGAGATTCTGTTTTTACAATAGATTTTCATTTTTTACTAAAAAAAAAACTTGAGAGAGGCATCTTGTAATATACCTGATATAAAAAGTATGTAGAACATAAATAAAATGCTAGAAATGGCAGAATAACAGTAATATAACTAGAACAATCACCACAATAACACTGAAATGATATAAGAATAACAAAAAAAATAACACTTTGATTATGAGAGCAATGTTCATGAGCCTCTTCGAGGGGGAAACCTCCAGACGAGCATAGATCTATTACAATAATCTCCAAGTTAGGGCTCTCATACCCTTGACTCCTATTTATACTAAATATGTCTATCAAAAGAAGAATCTAGAGGAAGATCCTTCTAGAAGCGAAAGCTTATATTAGGTCTTCTTACATTCAACTTATTCTATTTTATTTCAAGGCTTTATTAATATTGACCTTTATTACATCTGAATATATTGTTCTACCTATGTGTGGGTTAGGACCCTAACATGTCTTCCCCCTTAAAAACAACCTTGTACTCAAGGCTTGAGATGTGGAAATTGTTGCAGAATGGTAGCTGGTTCCCAAGTGGCATCTGTTGGAGTTGTATCTCTCCACTGGAATAACACTTCCTTGATGGTTCTCTGACGCAGGCAATGCTCACGTTGGTCCAAAACTACTTGTGGTTGTAGCCAAATGGGTCCTTCTTCGGCTAACTCGCGAAGGTTGGTTTGAATTTTGGAACTTATCACCTTATTTAAGCATGAAACATGAAAAATAGGATGTATCTTCTAATGATTGGGCAAATCTAACTGATAGGCTACTTGTCCCACATGCTTGATAATGGTATAAGGACCATAAAATTTGTGCACTAGATTCTAACAATGCTTGGCCTCGAGGGAAGTTTTCTTGTATGGTTGTAGTCAAAGAAACACCTGATCCCCTTCTGCAAATTGACGTTCAGAGYGACCTTGATCTTCTTGTTGCTTCATGCGATTCTATGCCAAGACCAAATTCTCTTTGAGGGTATGGAGAATAGACTCTCAAACTGTAAGTGTTTGGTCAACCGCCTAGACCTTCGAGACACCAGGTAAGTATGAGACAACWGAAGGTGGCTTCTGTCCATATACTGCTTCAAAATGAGTCATGCATGTACCTATATGGTATGAAGTGTTGTACCACCATTCAGCTAGGGGTAACCATTGAGCCCACTGATTTTTATTTTCTGAGGCAAAACACCTCAAATATGTTTCCAAACACTTGTTGAAAACTTCCATTTGACCATTGGTTTGGGGATGATAAGTTGTGTTGAGATGAAATTGGGTGCCTTGTAGCTTGAACAGTTCTTACCGAAAATTGCTTGTGAAATTTGGGTTGCAATCAGAAACAATAGAGTGCGGTATGCCATGAAGATTGAAGACCTAATCCATGAAAATTTGAGCAACCCTGGATGCTGTAAATGGGTGTTGAAGAGTGCAGAAATGAGCATACTTGGAAAGGAAATCAACAACCACCATGATGACTGATTTATTTCCCGATTTGGTTAAGACTGTAATAAAATCCATAGAGATATCCTTCCAAATAGAATGTGGAAATGGAAGCGGTTGTAGTGTGCCTAAAGATTTGAATGTTTCTCCCTTTTTGCATTGACACACATCACATTCAATTTTTTTTTTATGAATGTCCTATTTCATACCATCCCACAAAAAGGAACATGTGTCCCTGTCATAGGTTTTGGTGAACCCATAGTGCCCCATTGTGGGTGTAGCATGAAGCTAGAAAAGTACCATGGATTTAAGCTTTGATTGTTTACTTAAATACAAATGGCCTTTGTATCGAAGCTCATCATGGAGCCAAGAGTACCTTGGGGAAGCTGGAGAATTGGACTACAATTGTTGGATTAGATGCAAAATTTTGGGATCTTGTAGCCATTCCCGGTGAACGACTTGGAGCCAATCTGGTACAATGAAGGAAAGAGAAAAAATGGATCCTTCATATTCATATTTTTGGGAAAGTGCATCCACCACCACATTGTCTTTTCCTTTCTTGTAAATGATCTCATAATCATATCCAAAGAGCTTAGTCACCCATTTTTGTTGCTTCATGGAGGAAATGTGTTGTTCCAGAAAATACATGAGGCTTTGATGGTCTGTCTTAATTTGGAAACATTTCCCCAATAGATAAAGGAGCCACAGATAAATGACATGTAGAATAGCCAACATTTCGTTTTCATATATTGATTTGCCCAAATTTCTTTCAGAGAGTTGATTGCTGGTAAAGGCCAAAGGCCGACCCTCTTGCATAAGGACAACACCAATTCCTTTCCCTGAGGCATCACATTCCAAGACAAAGTTCTTTGTGAAATCAGGAAGGCCCAGGACTAGAGTGGTGCACATGGCCATATTCAAGGTTGGAAAATCTTGAGCAGTTGCTGGATTCCAAGTGAAAGAGTTCATTTTTAGGAGAGCAGTAAGAGGTGTTGCAATCTTTCCATAATTCTTAAGAAAATTGTGATAATAACCTATTAAGCCCAGAAATCCATGCAATATTTTGAGAGTATTTGGGTGAGGCCAGTATTTCATAGCTTTAATAGTTTTTGGATCCACAATGATGCCATCCTTGCCAACCAGATGACCCAAGTATTCTACTTTTGAGGAGCGAAAATCACATTTAGACTGTTTCAGGAAAAGTTGGTGCTGAGAGAGTAGATGGAGAACTCGATCCACATGAGAAAAATGGTTTGTCCATGTTTTTCTATATATGAGGATATAATCAAAGAAAACTAAGACAAAATGATGGAGAAAAGGAAGGAAGACATGATTCATGAGGCTTTGAAAGGTGGAGGGGGCATTACAAAAGCCAAAGGGCATGACCAAAAATTCATAGTGGCCCTCATGAGTTCTAAATGCAGTCTTGGGAATGTCTACCTCTTTCATACGTATCTGGTGGTAGCCTGAATGAAGATCAAGTTTAGCAAATAATTGGGCGCCACTCAATTCATCTAGGAGGTCATCAATGACAGGAATGGGAAATCTGTCTTTAATGGTAAGTTTGTTGAGGGAATGAAAGTCGGGACACATTTGCCAAGAACCTTATTTCTTCAGGACCATGACCACAGGGGAAGAGTAGGGGCTCATACTAGGTCGAATAACGTCTACATTAAGAAGTTCCTAGACCATTTTCTCAATTTCATTTTTTGGGGAAAAGGGGTGACGATACAGACGGATATTGGGAGGAAGGATTCGGAGTATAAGGGGAATGGAATGATCATGAACACCATGGGAAGGAGGGAGCCCCTAGTGGAAAAGACCACTTGATGTTTATAAAGGATGGCTTGGAGGTCTTGTGGCACCGAGGGTGTCTCTGTTGCTTGTATGGCATGGAGTTGGGCAATAACACCAGAATGACCTTTTTTGAGCAGTTTCCCATGCAATGGGAACTAATGATCTCAGGTGAACCAACGGTGATGCCTTGGAACTTATATTGGTGGCCCTCCTGGTTGAATTGCATGGTTAATTATTTAAAATCCATGAGAATGGGACCCAAAGTCCTTATCCAGTCTGCACCCAACACAATGTCACAACTACCCATGTCGATAGAAAACATATGAGATTTGGAAATGATTTGGAAATGATTGATGACATGGATGTAGCAATGAGTTTCTTGGTCAATGCGGCAATGAATAAAATTATGGGTTCTTCCACTATCAACCAGAATGATGACCTTATGATGCTTGATGTAAACAATTAGCTTGAGGATTTGGCGAGTGGAGAAGCCAGTGAGAGAATTGAGGGAAATGATCGGTTCTACTTTGGGAGGGTCTGAGGGAGGGGTTATGTCAGTGGATTCAGGTGACTCAGACATAAGGGGAGTTTCAACATCCTCTTTCAAAATATCCTCGGAGATGGAAATCAAAATATTTTGTTCCTTACACTTGTGGCCTGAAAAATATTTGTCATAACAATTATAACAAAGGCATTTGAGTTTGCATTCAACCATTTCATCCTTGGTCAATTTTTGGATTTTTAGTGGAGAGGAGGGAGTGTTAATCCCTAATATTGGCTCATTACCCCTTAATTGGGGCATATTACATTAGTAATGTTATTTTATTTATGTCGGCTTTATTCCATTAGTTGTAATTATACTTCCTAGTCTCCTATATATACCAAGGAGATATTTTCATTTGGAATCATCTTGTACTTGAACATTTATGTGGGGTAAAAGGAGGTTTCCCCCTCGAAGAGGCTTATTATATGAAATTATCTCTTTTTCAAGGCATTGAGTACTTATTCTGAGGTTTTTTTATGCTATATTGATATTTGGTTCTTAACATATGGTATCAGAGCTCAAGGTCTTGGGGTTTTTCTGTTACATCTGAGACACCTTGGAATTTTTGCTATAACTTTTTTTCTACAACATTTCAGAAGGAAMTTCTTGGAGGATATTTAGTAGACGGATCAAGGTACATTGGGTTAACATTTCATCTCCTGAGGCCTTATACATTCAGAGATACATCCTATGCAAGATAGGGTTCTGGAATCATTATGAACTGAGTCATTCCAGAATTTGTGCTATAAAACATTTTATGTAACATTTCAGACCCTAAACTCTAGAGGTTATTCACAAAAATTAGTAAGGTATCTGTGGTGAAAAGTTCAGCTTCTGGGTCATCTTACATTTGCAGATACACCCTGTGGAATATAGGTTATCTAACTAGTTTTATTGACTAGTCTCAAGAAGGTGTTCCAAGAAAACAATCATAACTTCTTCCTAGAGTATCCAAATTGAATAAGACTAGTTTCATTGGATAGTGGACAGTCTGTAGTATTTTTGGTACAAGTTTCAAAATTTTGTATCAATTATTTTGTGTGAGGCATGCTATACAAGTGATATCTCTGGGAAAGGACAAAAATCAACAAGTTGTGGGGAAGTTACCATAAGTTCCACTTGTCACATCCAATTTCAATCAGACCTATGGCATTGTAGAGAAGAAATATCAGAGAAATAAAAAAATGAAAGTTTCATAACCAGAAGGGTCGAAACTTGGGAGTTATAATAGAATAAAGATTGTCTAGAAGAACCACCTCAAAATCAAGGTTCAAAAGTGATACTTGGCCAACATGCCACCCAAAAAGGGAACTTCTACACCAAATAAGCCTCCAAACAATCCTACTTGGATTATTGATGAAGGTGAAGAAATGCATAGGGACATAAATGATTTACAAAATAAGACATTAACAAAATATGAAGTACAAGAGATGATGGATTCAACAAAATCTAAGTTGAGGCAATAAATACTAAGATGGAGGCTTTAAAAGGGGAGATCATGGAAGTATTGAAAATTTTTGGAACAGAGAGGAAACCTGAAAATAAAAATGCATCCCATGAAATTCATGATGAAGACACAAAGAAGGTGAATCAAGAATGGAGAAAATCTAACCTTGGGTTGAATACCAACCACGTTCCTAAGATCGATATGAGGAATTTTAATGGCAAGGACCCTACCACATGGATACTTCAGATGGAGAAATTCTTTGATCTACATAATGTGCCACATACACAAAAGGTATGAATTGCTTCTTTATATTTATAACTCAATCAATTTGTATGGTACAGATGGCTTTGTTCTCACAAATCACTTGTCACTTGGACAATTTTCACGGAAGAAATGATAGAACACTATGAGGATACAAGGAGCAATACCTTCTTTAGCCAATTGATAAATCTCAAGCAAAAGGGTTCAATTACAGAGCACATTGAGAACTTCCAAAGATTGAATATAAAGGTAACATATATTCCATATGATCACTTGATTTATGTGTTCATAGGAACTTTAAGAGATAACATTCAACATGAGGTTCGCCTTTGGGAACCCAAATCATTGGATAATGCATTTAGGGTGGAAAGAAATGTTGAAAGTAAAAATATGGCTATGGCTACTAGAAGGACCAATCCTAACATCTATAGAGAGAATAATGCTCCTTCTTCTAAAAAACATCAACCTACAAGGTTGACACCTCAACAATTGGAGGAAAGAAAAGAAAAAGTTTTATGCTTTAATTGTGACAGCAAGTACAGTAAGGGACATAAGTGTGGTGAGAAGAAATTATTCTACATAGACTGTGAATAGGAAGAAGAACAAGAACAAGAACCATCTCAAGATGAAAACGTAGAAGAAATTTCGTCTGAATATTTGACTCCCACAATATCGTGTAATGCATTGGCTAGAATTAGCACTCCTCAAACCCTCAATATTGAAAGATACATCAAAAATAAAAAAGGTAATAGTCCTAATTGATTCTAGTAGTACTCATAATTTCATTCACTATAAATTAGCCAAAGCTCTCAATTGCTTTGTATATCCAACACCAGAGTTTCAAGTAATGATTTCAAATGGAGGAACTATCAATT
>SNQJ01S0012611.1:46772-78956 GCA_010110895.2 Picea sitchensis | reverse complement strand
CATATTACATTAGTAATTTTATTTTATTTATGTCGGCTTTATTCCATTAGTTGTAATTATACCTCCTAGTCTCCTATATATACCAAGGAGACATTTTCATTTGGAATCATCTTGTACTTGAACATTTATGTGGGGTAAAAGGATTTTCCCCCCTCCAAGAGTCTTATTATCTGAAATTATCTCTTTTTCAAGGAGTTGAGTACTTATTCTGAGGTTTTTTTATGTTATATTGATATTTGGTTCTTAACAGGGAGTAGTGGGATTTACTAGTTTAGGGCGAGGGATAAAGGAGGGTTTCCGGTTTTGAGAAGATACAACCTGTTGTGCTTCTTTATCTCTTTTAGTAGCCTCCACCCAACTCTTAGGTAGAGCCAGGAGGATATGGACCCAAATCTCATTCTTGAGGCCACTGATAAAACTCTCTTGAAAAAAGGCATCACACATGCCCTCTATCTGAAAAGCCAGGTGCTCAAAGGAAGCTATAAAGTCTTCCACTATTCCTGATTGTTTCAACTTTGTCAAAAAACCCAAATGGTTGGTGTCAGTGTCAAAGTGTTCATAAATCTCTGTCGTAGAGTGTGTCCAAGCAATATACCCTTGACGAGAAGTTTTTCTCCATTGCCACCATTGCCAACATTCTTGATCTAGATGGAGAACACCATACCAGAGTTTGGCCATGTCATATGTAATGTCGTATAAAGAGAAATAATGTTCCATTTGGGTTACCCAACTAGTGGGGTCTGAGCCATCAAATTTGGTCAGATCCACCCACGGAAGGCGTAGGTCACGTTGAAAGTGATGGTGTTGAAATTTATGGGAATGAGAGGAATGTTCACCTTCAGTATGTGGGGGTGAGTCAAAGGAAGGGTTATCTGTAGGGATATGAAGCTTGGTGCAGAGTGACGATAAGGCAGATTCAAACTCGATGGTCAGGTATTTCTTGATTTCCTCCATTGAGGACTGCATGGTTATATTGATGGCGACAACATTGGCACTGAGTTGTTTCACTTCTTGTTGGGTCTCAGTGAGACTAGATTGCAAGGTATTGAAGTGAGCTTCAAAGTCATGGCTATGGGTATGGGTCATGAGGACGAGGGAACCGAAAAGGGGTGGGTGGGGTAAAATGTTTTTCCGAAAAATGATATGCATGAATATGATAAGGGTGAAGAGATGAATCCAATGGAATAGGTATCAAATAATGGTGAAAAAAATTCCAGATTTTTTTTTTTTTTTACACCTACGAAGTTATACTCCGGTCTGAAGAATATTGTAGTGACGAAACGCCCAAATTCTTAACTAGGAATAAATGTGTAGTTACTTGGAAACCCGAACACAGTTGCGCAACAATAGATCTTGTCTGTTTTGATTTGTTTATGTTGTTGTCCCCAAGGGTTAGATAGTCAAGGGTTCTACAGACAAGGGTTTACCCTGTGCTACAGATCTCTAATATATGTGCAGAGTTCAACAATAGTACTCGGCTCAATATCTCATGGCACTAACTAAGGAGGATAGACCATACCCTTAGTTGAACTACCTGACTACCCAGGTACTAGGGAGTATCTTCCCGAGTGTTGTTCTCGATGGAACTATAGCAGTCAGGCGGCCAATCGGTTTATCTAAAGAGGGCTTCATGAAATCTAGGTCGATATGTACACAGGTGTTGTCTGGTGCGCTACCACTCAAAGGGGTATGAAAACGAGTTACAAGGATGGAAAACATTTGTGCGCTTAAGAACCACTTGTATTTCTCGCATGTATGAATCCCTCAACCACGATTTTATGCGCGTAACAATAGATCTATGTGGCTTAAATACGTTGGAATACGTCTCTACCCTGAAAAAAAATTACCCACGATTTCTACCAAGGAAAGCACTCTAATACCACTTGTAATATACCTGATATAAAAAGTATGCAGGACATAAATAAAATGCTAGAAAGGGCAGAATAATAGTAATATAACCAGAACAATCACCACAATAACACTGAAATGATATAAGAATAACAACAGAAATAACACTTTGATTCTGAGAGAAATGTTCATGGGCCTCTTCAAGGGGGGAAACTCCAGTCGAGCAGAGATATATTACAATAATCTCCAAGCTAGGGTTCTCATACCCTCGACTCCTATTTATACTAAATATGTCTATCAAAAGAAGCATCTAAAGGAAGATTCTTCTAGAAGCAGAAGCTTCTATTAGGTCTTCTTACATTCAACTTATTCTATTTTATTTCAAGGCCTTATTAATATTGACCTTTATTACATCTGAATATATTGTTCTACCTATGTGCGGGTCAGGACCCTAACACATCTCTTTAGGTAAGATAGTAGTGAGATAACCAACATGAATGAGCTGTGAATTAGGATTTCCAAAAATGGATTGTAAAGGGGTTAATGATGTGATAGGAGACATGATTGTTTTGGAATGTTCCTAACCTGTTGTATCTGGGGTTCCACCTAGAGTAGCTGGCATTGAATGAGGAAAAACTTGTCCCTAATTCATGAAATCTTCAAATTGATCTAATACATGTGGATCATTCAGTCCTGACGGTGATGTCTTTATTTCTTGAAATAACGTTTTTGGATTTTTTGGGACTTCTTCAACTTTGTTCTTAGTGGAGAAACTTGGATCAGATGCTATGGGTTTAGATTCCCGTGAAGAAGGAATGATTTTTGAATCTCCTTATAATATCTTCGGTAAACTATGTAGTCTATTCTTTTGAAAACTGAGGAAGCTAGCCTTTTGGTTGGGGGGCAGAGTTTGGAATCTTCTTTGAACTTATTCGTACCATATAATTCCCCTGAACATATCATCATAAGGAAAAACCTCATGGATGTATTGTTTCATGTTAAATTGAGCAAAATGATTCTCCACTATCTTATGTGGATCATGTTTCTTGAATTCGATGTCAACTAGCTTGACATCTTCCAAGGCTACATCCTCAACTTTAGAATGAAAAAAAACTAACAATGTGAAGATACCAACTTGAATGGCAAAAGTTTACCAAATGTTTTTCTGAGATGCTTTCAATTCCTTGTTGATACCTCCTACTACTTCTTGGTATGCCCCTTCTCTACATACCATCCTATCAGGTAAAAACTATGGAAGGGCGCGAGGAGGAACATAAAAACCAAATACTCTAATGTAGGAGAAATTCTCCTCAATGAACCAGTCTGCAAGTTTTCCTAAGTTCCCCATAATATTTCATGAAATTCTGGGTGGTGAGTGGCCATAGATAGCTATGTGAACAAGTTCCACTACATTCTGACATATTTCGTAAAATAAATCTTCGACATTTTCCTTCCATAATTTGAAATGGTAAAAATGTATTGGCTCAAAAATGCCTAGAGTCCAACTCAAGTTCATCAGGGGGAATGGGGTCATTAAAAAAATTCCATCCATAATATATGATGAGATGTAAAAATTAGCAAGTTTCCCTTTTGATTTTGATGATTTATACTCAACAATTTCCTTGGCCAAATGATTAGATAGCATTTTACCCCAATTGAGGGTATAACCCTTAGCTACTTCATTCATTATGGCTACCCACTCAACTGAGAAATGCCCAAGGTTCTTTTTCCCAAAGAGATGACAAATCATCATGGATATATATATCATATGAGAATCTATGGATGCCATGGAATATATACCATGAGCATTAGCTCTGAATTTTTCCAGATCTCCCCACCAAGTCTTGATTATATCATGACTATTTCTACCATATTGAGTGCATTCTCTTCTCTGAAAATCTAGAAGAAATGTTGCATTGTAAGTATATTTAGGCGTAAGGGAAATATTATACATTACTTGTATATTCTTTGGTCAGAAAAAGCCGACGGAAGTCTTCTAGTTGTTGATGATGCTTCTGGTTTGGATGTCAACATGTTCCAAAGACCAATTTATCATATCATTGTAGGGTATAATTCTAGGTTGTGCATCGATCTTATTCCATTCTAACTGTGCTACAAATTTAAGCTTCGCTGAGAAGGACTGGTCGTCTTCCTCGGAAGAGTCGTCTGGACAGTTAATAATCTCATGCTCTAACATATCAAAAACTTGCTTCCAAGTCTTTATGGCATTCGTAACTCACAAAATTGTGTCTGATATAACATCTTCAATTGGATTGGAATCATCACCTGATGCATGAAGCTTCTTTGCAGATTTTCATGGTGCCATAATCCTCAAGGAAATAGAATTAGCCTATTTGTAACAAGAGAAGTTTGTAATCTCTAAACTGAATAAAAAACTGCTAATTGCAAATGGTAAAATGATTTAGAAATTCGAAGTTCTTTATTAAAAAATTCTATCAATCTTCGTATAGATTTACTAACGAAGAATTTATTTAAAACTTAATGGAATTTATTACCTAGTGATGCACAATCCTTATTGAAATCATTAACCTTAATCAATCATAAATGTCATTAATACTTCGATGGTTCGACTTTCGAAAGTTTTGGATGTGACAAGATGGAAATCTCCCGAAGTCCAAAACTGCAGAGTGATTAATTAATACTTAATTATGATTAACCTAAGTTATTAAATGCTTTATTAACTCTTTAAAACACTTTTCACTTTTTGTAATATTCATTACTTCAGAGGTTTGTGAACTCACTCTTTGTTAAAACTCCTGAAGGGAAGTCTCCTAGAGGGACATGGCAGAGATGATGTCATTCTTGATGACGTGTTAAGAAAATAGAGGTACCACATGTCATTTGAAAACGTGTGAATCATTCGACGTAAATGTCAAAAATAAGTGCCACGCGTCAACCCAAGAAAATATTTTAAAAGACATGTGTCTGTAAGTCCTTTAGGAATTATCACAAGAAAACACAACCCACACTAAGAGGGGGGGGTGAATTAGTGTGTGAATTATTTTAACAATTTATTTTCACAAGTTACCACTTAAAACATATTTGAACAGATTAAGAACAATCACATCATAATTACAATGAACATAAAGACACCATATGTTTGTATAAGCTTTTTCATAATTGATATGAACATAGTAATACAAATATATGTGAGAGAGGATTTTCTTTTTAGCACTAACTAAATTTTTTTAGCACCAACCCCTCAGACAGCACCAACTCTTTGCCAAGACCCAACTTTGCGCAAGACCCAGCTTGCTGCAAGTTCCATCTTGCTGATAGAACCCAGTCTATCCAACTAGAGTTTATTCAACTCCAGTAGTAGTGATCCATTATAGAATCAACTATATTTATGATCAGAGGTATACTATAAAATAATTATCACTGCATTTCATCTTCTCTGTAATTCACATTTCCTTTCGTTTGATGTCTTCTTGGAATCTGCTTCATTTATTGATCTTCTATTCTGGACTGTAGAGACACATCTTTACTACATCTTTCTATGTTTCTCTGATTAATATATCTTGTAATTCAAACTCCAGAGACACAATCTTTTCACCACTTTTTCTTGTTTATATAATCTTCAAACTGGTGTGAAATTTAAAACAACGTGTCCCTTCACTTGAACCATTGTAACTTTCATTTAAAATGATAATTTAAACTTTAATTAATATCATTTTTCCTTTTTATTGTTTATTCATATTTTCATGATTTATTCTCTTTTAATCATGACTGTGTACCAGTTCATTTTTTTTATGAGTTGATCACAGACATGGATCGACTCATTAGATCTTACTCATGTTTTTGTTGTGTTTCTCGGCTCACCAATAGACCATATTCGATCATCACGCTTTTTTGATTAACTTAATTATTGTTTATTTCAATCAATCGTGAAGGCAAATTGATCACAGTCATGGATCAATTTCATCCATTGAATTTGTTCACGGATCTCTATCAATTTCATATAGACCAGATACAATGAAGGTTCTTTTTTCAAGCCATTTCATATGACCAATGGAGTAGAGCTACAGACTTATCAAACTTTAGCGACATATCTTAAAAAACTAATAGAATATGACCAAATGCCAAGTAGAACAAGTGTTTGAGATCTTTTACCAAATCAACGGTCATGATTTGATTGCTCACGAGGTTTCGGATTTTTGTCCTTAAGGACTTCGTTACCTCCAACGCCCAAATCTCACGATCACGAAATCATGAAATGATCGGTCGATCCATGTCTATTTCGTGAATACAGATCAATGGTCTGCTTTAGAACTACCACTCATTCTTTCACTGATGAATCCAACGACTGTGACTTAATCAGTCATCGATATGGATGGCTACCGATATTTTGGTGTTTTTTACTTTGAGTCTTCATGAACTCCAATTCTCCAAAACTTCTGATACTGTAGATCACCTAACGTGTGTCCCTTTCGTAGTTTCGGTGTTCGAGACTTTGTAAGGTTAGATTATTTTCTTGTTATGTAAAACCCCAAGGTGAAAACTCCCAACGTGACATAAACTTGCTAACATAACATAAATACTTGACACGTGCCGAGTACCTGCCACATGTCATTCAAATCTATGCTTTGCATGTGCCTAAAATGCCATATTAACTTGACACTTGTCAGTGTCTAGGTATGCCATGTGTCATTTATTACGTGGATCTTGTTGACGTGGATCCACTCATCCTAGATGACATGGCCTCTCAACGTAGATATCTCGATATATATTTGATCAATGGTTAGATTTTATCGTGACCTCACATATCGTGAGTTCCTACATTCTTGCATTTGACTTCTCCAACTCGCAAGTCAACGAGATGTCATGCACTTGCCATGTGTCCTCTGGATCAATAGCTCTTGTTCTCCTTTGATCGATGGTCTGAGATTTTCCTTGATCCTGTGTGATCCGATGGTCCATATATTTTTGCAACCTTGCTTATCACGAGTTCATGCAACATTGTGTTTGAATTTCCTGACCTGTGAGTTAGTGAAATGTCAATCACTCACCACATGCCCTATGGATCAACGACTCAGATCATTTCTTTTTTCTGGACTGTTAGTTGAATCCTAGGCACATCTTCCTTGCAGATTTGGACGATTAAGATTTCCATGTCTAGATCTGCAGTTGTGGTTCGATTCCAGACCCCCCTTACCATTCTGTCTTTAATAAAAGGGGGGGTCTAAAATTGGACGTGCAAGTCTTTGACGACCTAGATTGAAACACATAGATCAATGATTGAGGTTTGATTCCAGGCCCCCTTGCCATTTTGCCTTTAATCAAGGGGGGGGTGTCCGGAATGAGGTGGTTTCACGTGGGTCCCCCTAAAACCACTTACCACTCTCACCTCTCACTGACGTGTGTCTCCTCCGCCTCTCTCTCTCCTCGCCTTGTCACATCTCTCGATCGACGACTACTGAGGCTCTCGAAGTAAATCAATGGTCATCAACTCTTAATCTAACCGATGGTCACAATCCTCTAATGATCCTTAAGCCCACGGTCAACTTATGATTAGACGGATGTTGTTCTTTTCACAGTGATCGGATGGTTTCTGACTCCTCTCACCATTTCTTTGCATTTGATCAATTGTTCAATCCTTCCACTGATCCTGATGACATATTCTACACTTCATTCTTCCTTCAGAAATTTTTTATTCTTCATGCGCTAGCCTTTCTGAACATCATTGGATTGTTTATCCTATGGTGATCAACAATAATCATGAATACTTCATGCTCACAAATTTATGTAAGAAAAATTTCCTAACAGATGAAGTTGTAGAGAAAATTTCATGTTCGCTCTTCCTCCTGAGCTTGCGCAGTTCATCTCTTCACATTGATCGACGACAATCATGTTTAACAACAGATCATAGAAACTGTTGACATTAGATTGTTGACATCAATGAAAATCTCTAAAAAATAGACCATCACAACAGTTCTTGATATCAATGTGATGTACTTCATCATTACAGGTCATCACATTGACTGCTGACATCAATGACAATATTTCCAAGAGAGTGACTATCTTCGAGACTTCGGAGTTTCAGGGTTTTTGTTGTTTAGATTTGTTTGAATACCTGAAGCATGAATCTCTGAAGAGACCATTAAAGTCTTTCTTTTAAAAATCAGGTGGCTTATAAACTTCATAGATCACTAGGACCGTTCGATGAAATTAGAGTAACACATCGACGATAGATATTGTAAGCGCCTTATTGATAAATAACAACCAATGGATTTATTTTGAAATTAAAAGGAAACTCTCTAGTTTTTTTTTTTTTGGGGTAAAAACATTTATTTCCAAGAGGAAAAATCTAAAGTTCAAAAACTCAAAATTATACATGTTCTAACATAGGCTCCATATGGGGATTGTGGCTCCCTGTGAGGTGTGAAAGAATAGTAGACCAAGATCCTTTATTGGGTAAATGGAGTAATTATTTATTTTTGAAAAACATTTTCTAGTTTTATTTAAGAATTAATCATACATAGAAAAATGAACTTAACCAGATATCAAAAAACTTCAAAACATACGTAAGGATAAATCTCAATTTAGGTTGTTTGTAATTTCCTTTTCCTAAAATCGATTTTGGAATTCTTTAAGATAATCAAAATAATTTTAACTAAAATATCAGGCTTCGACCAACTTCATTTGCTTCAAGGTTAAGAAAATGTAACATATTTATTTTGGGAATCCCTAGTTGGTTCAGGATGTAAATATCACTGGAAACATAACCATATAACAGAGTATGATATATAGATATGTATCACATCCTTACGGATATCATAGATATTGCTTCACTGTCAGCGAGCCTGTTTAGGAGAATTTTTGGGGGAATTTTAAATTTTTTAGGGGTCAACCTTGAGCTAATTAGTCAGTTTAAAGTCCGATAGAAGAGATAAAATTATTAGGATTGGCCTAGACATGATTTTTCAATTAAAATCAAAAGAACATAAATATTTTTTCCTAATCTTGTTTTGAAAATATGTTTTTAAGTTTTCAGAGTCAAGGTAAATTTCTTTATTTCTATGAAGACTAAAAGGAGGACAAAGGAAAAAGAAAATATGAAATGGATAAAAATCATGGGATAGGTAAAAATAACCAAATCAAAGATTTGAAGGATCTGAAACAAAATATCCTAATCCCACACGAGTTTGTGTCTTTAATATCAGACTTCTTTCGAGTTTATTTACTATTATTTTTATTTTTATTTTAGAGATGGCTTTAGAATTTATCAGCAGGACACTCCAAGTTATAATTTTATACATCTCTGATTTTTAGTGTCATTTCAAAAATAATTTTTAAATTTTATTTTGTACTATAAGAAGAGTAGGGACTCATACCCTATTTTCCTTTTGAAATTTCAGCAAGGAGGATTATTTATTTATCACCCATTTTTAGAGAAATCAAATGCTTGAAAGACGAGTGTCAAGTTTTTATTCAGCCTCATCTCATGTTCAACAAGATCTATTCTACGAAAGGAATGGAATATAAAATGTCAGATAATCCTGTAAAATAGAGTTGATATGTGATAAAGATGTTTTTATTTTTCGTTTTAATGATGTCAAGTAATTATAAATTTATTGAAAATATTTACAACAAATCATCAAATGACTCAGATAATAAAAAGAAAAGAAAAACTGAAAATTAAAATTGCCAATGTCAATCCAATCTGATATATACAATGGAAATCTAAAATGTAACTACTGCATGAAACACTTTAAATAACTCCTATTGATAAGGGCCTCGAGAATCTCTCCATTAAGATTTTCCAGCAAGAATGAGTTTTTTCCCTTAGCAACTGCAATTTTGAAAGGTCTGAACCGGATATGATTGAATTTTCCATGTTTCCATGCATCTTCCTTTCTAGCTTCCCATTTTAAAACTAAATCACCAGGAAGGAATTCCCTATCTTTAGCGTTTTTTTATCAAAAAGGGATTTCATACTATCCTGGTATTTTTGGAGCTTATCATCCACTTCTACTATGTTCTGCTAAACTTCGATTATTTGATTCATTCTTCTCATAACATCATTTGGCTCTTCATTTTCATCCCGCCAGACTTGCATTACAAGAAGAGAAATATTAATAAGAAGAAAAACATCGGTACCATAAACTATTTGGAAAGGAGACATACATATAGATTTATTGGTGCCAATTTGGTTTGCCCATAAGGCGTATTTTAAATGTATATGCCGAGATCTTTTGTTTTCTGTCAAAAATTTATTGATTATAGTCATCAAACTCTTGTTAGATGATTCAACCAACCCATTTTCCTGAGGATAATAAGTTGTAGAATGACCTAAAATAATATTGTATTTCTGACAAAAATTGATCATTGCCATAGATTTAAAAGCCTGAGCATTATCAGTAACTATTTTTCTGGGACAACCAAATCTTTCTATGATGTTTTCTCCCAAAACGTTTATCACTACCAAATTTGTAGCATTCTTAGTTGGAATGGTTTCAACCCACTTCGTAAAATAATCAATAGTGGTTAGAATCCATCTATGTTGAGCACTCGATTGTGGATGAATTTCTCCAATGAAGTCTAGGCCCCATTGTTGGAAAGGATCTTCAACTTTTACTGTAATTAAAGATAAAGAAGGAATATTTGTATTACCAATAAACAGTTGTCATGAATTGCATGCTCTGAACCTTGCATTTACATTAGTAAATAATTTTGGCCAATAAAGTCCTACCCTTAAAATTTTGTAAGTTGTTTCTCTCTAGGCATGATGTCCTCTGCATACTCCTTTATGAAATTTATCAATGACACCTTCTGTTTCGGATTCTATCAGGCAACGTAATAGGAAACCCAGAGGGTCTTTCCAGTATAGCTTTCCATCAAGAATGCAATAATTAATTTCATGTCACTTTAAAGTTCTTTCTTTTGAAGGAGTCATGTCACTTGGACATTGAAGACTAAGGAGATATGTAACAATATCACTATACCAAGATGAGGAGGAAGTTTTTTCTCCACTCTGAATAATGGGTGCTTGATCATCAATCTCCTCCATATCTAGGAGAGAATCACGTGATTCGAAGTTATTTATTCCAAGTGATATGAAATATGATTTGGCTAACATCCTTGCCAGACCTTGACCTTTCGCGAGTTTGCTTGGCTGGAATTCTAAATCAAACTCTTGAATTTTAGCCAACCATCTACCTCTTCTTCCATCACTGTCTAGTTGAACCAAGATATCTTTAATTTCATTTGTTGGTACATAAGAAATTATTTTGGAGTGCAAGACATATGTTCTGAAATCCTTCAAATCCTTCACCATCGCAAAAGCTTGTTTTTCGAGAATACCATATCTTAGCTCTACATCTCTGAGGCTTTTACTGAAAAAGGCTATTGGTTGTTCAAATCCTTGTTCTTTCTTATGAAGGAGCACTGCTGCAAAAGTATGTTCAAAATAAAAGGAGAATATTAAGAATTCCTTTGTATAGTCAGGACTTACCAATACAGGTGCTTCTCCTATGACTTTTTTAACATGATCGAAATATGCTTTGGCTTCTCCAGTCCCTTTTACTTTGTTGTCCTTTGTTAGCATATCTGTAATCAACTTGATTATTTCAACAAAGTTAGGAATAAATCTCCTCAAAAAATTGATCTTTTCCAAAAATGATTGAATCTCTTTTCCATTTATAGGAATATTAATCAGGTCAATAGCCTCAACTCATTTAGGATCAACCATAATTCCATCTTTTGAAACTATATTTCCTAAAAGTTTACCTTCATGCATTGCAAAGTGTGATTTTTTGGGGTTTAGAGAGAACCCAAACTTTCTCCACTTTTTAAAAGTTTTCCTGAGGTGCACCAAATGTTCTTCATAAGAGTTAGAAAAAATTGTCAGATAATCCATATAAATTATGAAAAACTTATCTCTCTCACCAACAAATGCAAGATCCATTGCTCTCTGGAAAGTTTCTCCTGCATTCATTAAACCAAAAGGAATTTTATCATACATGAAAGTTCCCCATGGAGTAGTAAATGCAGTCTTTTCTCTATCATCTTCATGAACAACACTCTGATTGTATCCTGAGAAACCATTGCTCGTAGAAATTTTGTTAGCTCCAACTACCTTTTCTAAAATATGGTCCATTTTTGGGAGTGGGTAGTTATCTTTAAGAGAAGTCTGATTTAGGTTCCTAAAATCAACACGGATTCTTATTTCACCGTTCTTTTTCCTCATGAGTACCAAGTTGGCCACCCATTCAGAGTGTCTAAGGGGAACAATTATTTTTGCATCAAGGATTTTTTTAAACTCCTTTTCTATTACTGGCAGAAGAATTGGGTTTATCTATCTAAGATTTTGCTTAAAAGGATTAATACCATGTTTTAAGCGAATCTTGTGTTCAATAATAGAATTATCATAAGTTTTTCAATCATCATAAGACCATGCAAAAAAATCTTTATAATGTTTAAGTAACTCAACATGTTTACTCTTTATTTGTGCCAGAAGATATTTTGATATTTTGACCATTTTGGGATTTTCATTAGTTCCTACATTACAATCTTCAACTTCTTCGGGTTGAGGTCGCAAAGTAGACTTTAAAGGTATATCATCCTGGTCAAAAAACCTTTCTAGAGGGATCAAACCTCTGGAAATTTGATTGTTTTAAAGTAAGAGCATGCAGTGATTTGAAATTTTGTCTTGGAACTTTTTTGGATTTTCTCCTTCCTACAAAATCCAGGTCGGATCATTCTGATTTTATTGATCAATGTGTGTCTCATAAAACTCATCTACCATTTCCAGAAACTTCTTGATTTGTTCATCATCTTCAAACACTTGTCAATGTTGAACATTGGTTGGAATGGAAGGTCTATGCCTCATCTCAATATGATACTTCAACTTCAAAAAAGTGGGTGGTATGAAAGTTGCAACAACTTTGGCTAAAGAATCAGCTTGTTGATTTTGCATTCTAGGAATAGAGTGAATATTAAAAGATGATAAGAAACTCTCTATTATATCCCAAGAACAATTTCTATACGATCTCAGTCTTGGATTCTTACCTTGATATTGATGTTTTACTTGTTCTATGATGAGCTCAACATCTCCATAAACTATCAAATGTTCAATTTTTAATTTTCTTGCAATTCTAATCCTAAAACTAAAGCTTCATATTCACATACATTATTGGTATAATAAACATCCCATTGTAATCTATAAGAGAAAGGAATAACATACTCATCACCTGGTGCCACAAATAAAGCTCTGGCTCCTATTCCTTCGTAGGATGAAGCACCATCAAAGAACATTTTCCACATCCCTTCTCTAACATTCATATTTTTCTTTGAAAATTTTGTTTTTTGATTCTCTTCTTCTATACATTCTTCAAAATCATAATTTATGGCTCATATACAATTTTCTAAATCTTGATCAACAACATAGACTGGGTATTTATTGGGGTTTTTAGGGTCACTTATAGTATATGCCAGTCCAGTTTCTCTGTACAGTCGAGTAAATTGTCCACCAAAAATTGGAATTGCATCATAGGTCATGTCTAGCTGAACCAATCCTCCTAGCTTGGCACCCCAATATCTGGATAGAAGCATGCCATACTTGGCAGGAAAGTCAGCAACAACCATTTCCATAAGAATACTTTTCACAGGAACCCAAGAAAGATTTACACCTAAATCTTTAATCATACCCAGACACTTAACCTTTCTAGAATCAAATGAGTATAACTCTTGATAAGGTATGGTAATTTCAAGGTCTAGTTTTTTCATAATAATCTTAGGCACTAAATTATGTGAATCTTTGCAGTCTAACATGAAATTGTGCAATAAATGATCGTGCATAGTTAGTGTAATATAGAAAGGAGAAACAAAATCCTTACTATTTTCAATGTGTGGTCCAAACATGATTGTAGGTTTTTCATCTTGCAAATTGCTAACATCATCTTGACATTCAGCATCAGAAAAATTTATTGATTTTTTTTTATAGATTGGGTTCCTAGAAAGTTCAACCAGAGGCATTGGAATTTTGATTTTATTAAGTTCATTCTCTAAATTAAAAGTCCCAATTGGTTTTTCAATTTCCCTGATCTGAACTTCGTCTTCCGCGTTTTTTGGCTTCTTTGTATGTACTTCTTTTGTTTCAACTTGATTTATGTAGGAAGCTTGTGCTTCAGTTGATGTTTTTGTCACTATTGCCTCATTCGTTTTGTTTCGTGATAAAATATTTTTTGGTGGAGTATTTGTAGAAATTTTTTCTCTTGGCCTCAAATCATATTTATGTTGAATCTCAACCATTATTGAATCAGTGAAACGTTTGTATGTAGAGTCTCCCAAATTGTTGATAGTTTCACGATTATCATAATCTTGTTTGGTTAGGTGAGGCTCAAGATCATCATCACTGAGGTTGTTTAGATCTTCATCTAATTCATCATAATCTTACACCTCATCTCTCTGTATGAAATTCTGAGTTTTAAAAAGATCTTGAATCTTATGTTCCTCATTTTTTATTTTCCTTGTTGTATCTAAGGATTAGGATTTCTCCTAAATTGATTTCTATCATATGGATCAGGTTTGGCTTGTTCCACTTCCATCCTGGAAATTTTGTTTGATAGATCTTTAATAATTTTTACCATCTCATCCATTTTTTCCTCTATATATTTTTCAAATCCAGAGGACCCTGCATGTTCTTTAAAACTTTTGGGTTCCCTTGTTCCCATATCAACCTTAGTTTTCAATTTCCTAGATACCATCATATTTGATTCAATCTCTAGAGCATCATCTTGCATCCCTGCTAAAGTGGTGGATCTTCTTTCACTCAAAAGTAGAGAGAAATAAGAATCAAAAGCTCCTTCAAAAGAGACTTTTGCAGCTGGTTGGGAAGGTTTAACTTTAGTCGGGATTTTGTGATAAATATTATTAAATATTTGAATGAACTCTAGGAATGATTTCAATGTCTTCTTTCTCAAGAATCCAATTTTGGTTAAGTAACAAAGATGATCTTTTTTCTCATCCCATTCCCTTATGAAGGAAGTTTCCAGATCATTATATGATGGTATAGAACCTATTGGAAGTCCTCTAAACCAAATTCTTACCTGTCATTCAAAATCTTGTACCAACAGTCTCGTGTAAACATCCTCGTGATCAACACCAATAATATCAGTAAATTGATCAAAAAAGGCTATATGTTATGTTGCTGTCAAATCCCCTTCTCCCGTGAATTTAGGGAGGCTCTTCATGTAATTTTCAGGTAAATCATGCAGGACATCACGAAGAAATAAGGGAGCATATATATCCGCGACCTTGGAAAATATCCTAGGGGGTTGATCTTGTCCACCATCCCCTACACCTCTAACACCAACATCTCCAACATCGGCCATTGAAAGTCTACGAGACAAAATTCGAGGACTAAATAAGACATTATCAAAAACTTCAAAAGATTGATTTACTTAAATTTTGACTACTTTGGGAAGATAAATAATTGGTTGTGTCCTAATGATAGTAGGGATTGAAATAGATTCTTTATTTTTACTGGTCAATCTAAAATTTTATTTCAGGAATAATTACTTCTGGAATTTCTAGTTTAACTTCAGACTTACATGTTGATGCTTCTATAGAATGAACTTGTTTAGAAATTTCTTTAAGACTTAGTTCTTCAGTGAGAATCTTAACATTAACTTTTGTAATTCTAGGTTGATAGACCTTACCTGCTTATGCAGAAGTTTGTCTGAGATATCCCTTCGGTTTCAACAATTTTTCAGTATCCAAAACTGGCATAGTTTGCTTTTTGTCTAGGTTTTTCCTGGTATTGTTTTGAACGAAGGCTAGATTTCCTTACAATGGAGTCACCAGGTGAAAAATGAACCTTTTTATGTATTCAATATTTGTTCACCATTAAAGACCAAAATTTAACTTTATTTTTCTCCTTGGGGAAAAATGATTTTGTTTCTCTGTCCCCAACAACGACGCCAAAACGATGTTGTTCTTGAGATTGATTCTAAGGCTCAAAGAATAATGTCAGGCATCAAAGATTTTAAATGAAGTATTTTTATGGGTGCCTTTTTCTACCTTTAGCTTTCTGAGAAATAATCCTTAAATGAAATTAATGATAATAAATTACAAAGGTTGTATCTCGTTATCCAAGTCGCAATTATAATGTCAAATGGTGTAGAAATTATTTACAAAAATGTTAAAAAAAATACATGCATCAATTACAGACAAGTCTCACCATGTTTGCAGTAGACGAAAAGTACAAGATGCACCCTTGAAAGAATATAAAAATGCAGTAATTCACACAGGTCACAGGGCTTGTTTTACTCATAGTAATAACAGAGGGAAAGTTGTTACTGGATAAACTTCTGATATATTATGATCACAGTAGATGTAGTACTAAATTGTAATAAGTCACTCTTCAAGAACTCCATAAATAAATTCAGAGAGATGGAAACACAGATGAAACACAGATGAAACACATAACTCAAATTCAACGAAACTTAGAATCTTTGTTTGCACTTGTATTAATAATCCAAAAATAAAATTATTTTACATTCGACAAGAAGAAGCCTCAAATAGATCTAAAATCTATATATTTATACAAAACTTGTCTCAACTGAAAACCATTGGACTTTCCACAATATTTTCCTAAAAATAGAATACAATCTGAATGAAATAACAACATGCAAATATTGTTGAGTTTTTTCGGTGCTTCATGTCTCTTCATTTGCTTGTAGATTCACTCGTTTTTCTTTGTTCTTTAAACTGGGTACACATGTCCATTAAGGCCACCGCAATCATTTGGCATACTTTATTTTCCATTTGATTTCATTTCCATCGATCCCTTCGAATGATTTCACTGGAATAAAGAATTGTAGTTGAGGATATGGGGGTGGTAATTGGATAGGTAGCTCAATGTTTGCTCGTTATGGGATAGCTAACGGTTACTCAGAAGAGTAATTTTTCGCAAATAGGATGACGTGGGGACAAGTTTCCAATAAGGAGGTGGGATGAGTGGATGCGAGAATGCAGGTGGTAGGGATAGATGGGGTAAGTGACATGTAGAGAGAGGGGAAGTGTAGGTGGTAAGTCAAGAGAGGGAGAGTACTAGCAGAGAAAGTGGACGTTGTGTATGTTCTTTCATTTTCTCCCAGCTACACTAGCCTTTCTCTATTCATTGAATGGGGTGCACATGTCCATCAATGCTCCCAAAAATCTGGAAGGCTCAATCTTCTCATTCAATTCAAAGGAAAACATCTTATTTTGTATTTGTGGCAGATTCTTCTGGATCTTGTTCACTTCTTGGACTGTGACCTAATATTGTGAACTTGGATTAACAAAAAATTCATTGATTCTGAGTAAATCTATATGGTTCATTTGTTGCATGGAAGAATGAATATTCTCCTTTTTCTTCCTGGAGCTTTGTTGGTTCATTTATATCTCAATCTATACCAATGACTCTGAGATATTATTTCCTTCAAATTGAATCATATTTATATTTACTGAAGATAATGCCTCTAAACAAGCCTCTTTTGCATCTCTGACAAGTTTCTTGCCTTCTTCCATATTTGTTTCTCAGTATTTCAGGGCCATTTCACCTTTTACTTGTTCAGAATGTGAGAGAGGGGTAATACCAGGGATATTACATTTCTACTTCCATATGATAACTTCTTGAAACTTATACCTGGATGTAGATGCCTCTTTTTCCTTGACATAAATACTTTTCAAAAAAAGGCTTATTTCCTGATAGAATTTATGAATAGCATCTACTTTTTGATAGAGATTGTTAAGCCCTAATATTGGCCCATTACCCATTAATTGGGGCATATTAGATTAGTAATGTTATTTTATTTATGTCGTCTTTAGGCCATTATTTGTAATTATAACTCCTAGTCTCCTATATATACCAAGGAGACATTTTCATTTTGAATCATCTTGTACTTGAACATTTAAGTGGGGTAAAAGGAGGTTGCCCCCTCTAAGAGGCTTATTATCTGAAATTATCTCTTTTTCAAGGCGTTGAGTACTTTTCTTGAGGTTTTTCTATGCTATATTGATGTTTGGTTCTTAACATATGGTATCCGAGCTCAAGGTCTTGGGGTTTCGCTGCTACATCTGAGACACCGTGGAATTTTTTCTATAACCTCGTTTCTACAACGTTTCAGAAGGAACGGCTTGGCAGTTATTTAGAAGACGGATCAAGGTACGTTGGGTTCAAAATTTAGCTCCTGAGGCCTTATACTTTCGGAGATATAGCCTATACAATATAGGGTTCTGGAATCATCCTGAAATGCGTCTTTGCAGAATTTTCGCTATAAAATATTTTCTGTAATGTTTCAGAACATGCACTCCAGAGAACATTTACCGAAATTGGTGATTTATCTGTGGTAAAAAGTTCAGCTTCTGGGTCATCTTAAATTTGTAGATACACCTTGTGTAAGATAGGGTATCTGACTAGTCCTATTGGCTAGTCTCAAGAAGGTGTTCCAGGTAAAACAATCTAAACTTCTTCCTACAGTATCCAAATTGTGTGGGACTAGTTGCATTGGATCGTGGACAGTCTATAGTATTTTGGGTGCGATTTGCAGAATTTTATATCAATTATTTTGGGCGGGGCACACTATACAAGTGAGATCTCTTGGAAAAGATAAAAATCAACAAGTTGTGGGAAGGTATCATTACATTCCACTTGGCACATCCAATTTTAGTCAAACCTGTGGAATTTAAGAGAAGACATATGAGATAAATACATAGATAAATTTTCATACCCAGAGGTCCAAAAATTGGGAGATACTATAGGAAAATGTATCTAGAAGAACCACCTCAAAATCAAGGTTCAAAAAAGTGATACTTGGCCAACATGCCACCCAAAAATGGAGCTTCTACACCAAATAAGACTCCATAAAATCCTACTTGGACTCTTGATGAAGGTGGAGAAATCTTTAAAGGACATAAATGAACCTAGCTAAGATGGATTCAATGGAATCGGGTTGGATCTCTGATAAAGGATTCAATGGAAGCTAAGTTGTGGATACTAATATGGATTCAATGGAATCAAGTTGGATACTAATATGGATTCAATGGGAGCTAAGTTGGATACTAATATGGATTCAATGGAAGCTAAGATCATGGAAGTATTGAAAATTTTCGTAGCAGAGAGAAGACACACGAAAGTGAAAATGCATCCATGAAATTCTTGATGATATTGGACTGGAAGGTGAATCCAAAAAAAGAATGGAGAAACTCCAACTTTGGGTTGGCGAAGACCAATACGTTCCTAAGATTGACATGAGAATTTTTATGGCAAGGACCAATCACATGGATGATACTTTAGATGGGCAATTCTTTGATCTCCATATTATGCCACATACACAAAAGGTACGAATTGCTTCTTTATATTTGGAACCTAATGTTGTTTGGTATCGATGGCTTTGTTCTGCATAAATCACTTGTCATAGCCGGACCCAATTTTCACCCGGAAGAAATGATAGCACACTATGAAAGGATACAAGGAGCAATACTGTCATTAGCCAATTGATAAATCTCAAGAAAAGGGTTAGGTTAGGGCACATTGAGAACTTCCAAAGATTGAATATAAAGGTAGCAAATATTCCAAATGAGCACTTGATTGATGTATTCATAGGAACTTTTAAAGATAACATTCAACATGAGGTTAGCCTTTGGAAGACAAATCATTGGAGAATACATTTAAGGTGTGAAATGTTGAAAGTAAAAACATGGCTATGGCTACTAGAAGGACCTATCCTAACATCTATAGAGAACGAAATGCTCCTTCTCCTAAAACACCTCAACCTACAAGGTTGACACCTCAACTGGTGGAGAAAGAAATGAAAAAGGTTTATGCTTTAATTGTGACGACAAGTACGGTAAGGGACATAGGTGTGAATTGCGAGAATAAATTATTCTACATGAATTGTGAAGAGGAAGAACAAGAACAAGAACCATCTCAAGATGCAAGCGTAGAAGCAATTTCATCACGAAGAGTTAACTCAGCGATATTGTGTAATGCATTGGATGGAATTAGCACTCCTCAAACCTCAAGATCGAAGGATACATCAAAAATAAAGGTAATAGTCCTATTGATTAGAGTACTCATAATTTCATTCAGCGTAAAATTATTAAAGATCTCAATTGCTTTGTATACCTAGTGCCAGAGTTTCAAGTAATGGTTAGATGGAGGAACTATCAATTTCTTAGGAAAATGCAATAGATCAATCTTACTATGGGGAATATGCGTAAGAATAGTCCAATGATTGCTATACCCATGGGTGAATTAGAGATGTTGTACTAGGAATCAATGGTTACAATCATTAGGAGCAGGTAAACTTGAATTTTCAAGAACTTTTCATAAAATGTTTATTGGAAGGAAAATAAATTGAGTTGAGAGTATCTGAGGCTTGATAAGGTGATAAGCTCTAATGGCATGACAAATTATTGAAAAGGGCATCAGGCATTATTGCAAAACTATGCTCACTAGATGTTCAAACATCTAAACCATCTATTCCTCAAGATCTCAAAAGGATCATTGATAAGCATTCCAAAGTGTTGGAATATATTCCCAAAGGTATCCACCCACTCAAAATCATGATAACGAAATTCACATAATTTTTGGGAGTGTTCCTCCTAACGTCGGGCCTTACAGATACCCTTACGCTCAAAGGAGTGAAATTGAGTGCATGGTTGAAGAAATGTTAGAGGCATCATTAGACTAGCCAAAGAGTTCTTACTCACTTTTTAGGTGGTAATGGTATTCAAGAAAGATAGCTCATGGCCGTATGTCAGATTAGAGAGCTCAACAAGATCACTATAAAAGATAATTTTCCCATTCCATTGATTGATGAATTGTTAGATGAACTACACATGGAGAAATCTATTTTACAAATTGGATCTAGTCAAAGGTATCATCAGTCGAGAATGAAGAAGATATCCCAAAACAACATTAGAACTCATGAAGGCCATTACATGAATTTTGGTCATGCCTTTTGGCACCTAAGAACTTCCACATTCCCAGGGTTGATGAATTTGTTTTCAAGCCCTTCCTTAAAGGGCCCCATTGTTGGTATTTTTGATGATATACTAATCTACCATAGCAAGTCTTGGGAGGATCATCTACTGACATGTTGACGAAGGTGCTACAACTACTAAAAGGAGCAACAACTATGACAAAGCCATCCAAATGTTTCTTTTGGATTAAAAGGAGGTAGAATATTTGGGTCATATTATATCTCATGAAAATTCTTGAGTAGACCCTAACAAGATTAAGGCCATGATGAATTTTTGATCCCAAAATTAAAAATATCTTAGAGGATTTTTGGGTTTTGTGTTGTGGAATTATTCTACCCTCTGGACTAATAAGCTAGGGCTCTAAACTTATCATGAAAATGACCCTTAAGATTTAACTTTTAACCTTCTACCCAAAATCTCAGCCCCCTTTCGAGCAAACAATGAAGAATCGACTCACCTTTTTAGCGATGCTTGAAGTAGATCCTCGGTTTAGCCTTCTATTTCCGCTAACTGCTGCTGCCCCTTCTACAAGCTTCCTGCAATCAGATAAGACTACACATGCATGCTCACGATCTAATAGGGGGTTAGAAATAAAACATAAATCAAATGACATAGATGAGATTCATGAACTTTGGAGACCCGGAAAAGCATCTTTCATTAGTCTCAAATGAATCACTTACAATGAGTTACGAGGCAGCCCGCAGTTCTCGATCGATCTTTGGGCTCCTCCTCTTCTTTGTCCTCCAAGCTGGCACGCAACATGAAGTTCTCTGAAGCAAAGACAAAAGCTAAAGGGTGTGGACAGTAATAGGCTTGACAATTTTGGCAGATTTTCTTTGCTATCTTTTTTCTCTCTTGATTAGTACCCCTACCCCTCCTTTTAGAGACTGGAAGGAGCTAGGAACGAGTCGAACTCTAGAAGCCGTGCATGGTGGAAGTTCCAGTTAATCTGACAAAAGCCTCGTCACCATTGGAAATTTCCACGATTTTTGCATTATTGGGTACTTTCGCGGGCTGTTTGGGCTAGGACCCGCGAGATACTCGCGATCGCGATAAGGGCGACAGCGGTTGCCCTCAGTGAGAAGTTAAGGCGCGGGTTGTTTGTTTTAAGTGGTTTTTTAAGGAATTGTTTCAGCATGGCTTTTGGCTAGGAAGAGGCATGAAGTTGGCTGATGCAGTAAACACAATAGTGCATTTTAGGGTTATAGCAGTTTGACGGAGTTACTCTGCCAAGTTTGTTGAAACTATGGAAGAATATGACACCTTTAATGGAACTAACTAGAAGGATGCATTTTTCATGGACTCCGAGAACAACTAAATCGTTTGCACAACTTAAAGAGGTGATGTGTAAAGCTCTGTCATGACCACTCTAGACTTCACAAACCTTTATTGTGGAATGATGCGGCGGGAAATGGAATTGGTGTTGTCCTAATGCAAGGAGGAAGGCCCGACTTTTGAAAGTCGACCACTCAAGGGAAGAACTTACACAAAACCCATTTATGAGAAGGAAATGATGGCAATACTACATGCATTGAAGAAATGGCATCCTTACCTAATGGTAGGAACTTCAAGGTCAAGCGGATCATGATAGTCTTAAATACTTCTTGGAGCAGACTATCTTCAAAAGAACAACAAAATGGGTAACCAAGATCTTGGGTTATGATTTTTGTCGTCTATAAAGGGGAAGCAAATGTTGTGGTGGATGCACTCTCATGAAAAGGATGAAGATGTTGAGGCCTTTATGCTATCTCTTTATCTCTATCATCCAACCGATTGGATAATAGAAACGGGGATGAATGGAAGAATAATGAAAAAGTGTGGACTCTCATTGAAAGGTTCTTGTTGTGGGGATGCAGTTGCATCAAGTACGAGCCCCATGGAAAAATGATTCACTATGGTACCAAAAGATAAAGCTTATATTTATGTAGAACTCCCAGCTCAAACAAAAGGTGCTATTAAAAGATTTGCACACCTCTCTGGTAGGAGGGTACTCGGGATTTTTTTGAAAACCTACCATAGAGTCAGAAGGATTTTTTTGGGATGGCCTTAAAGCTGATGTTCAAGGTTTGTGGCGAGAATGTTTGGTTTTCCAACAAAATAAAGGTGGAAACAATTAAGACCCGAGGTCTTTACAACCATTATCCATCCCAAGTTGAGTCTTTGCGGGAGGAGGTTTCCATGGATTTCATCACGAGGGTTACCAAAGTCTGAAGGAAAAGAGTGTCATCATGGTGATTGTTGATAGAGAGTGACCAAATGCAGCACACTTTTGTACTCTCTTTCATCCTTCAAAAGCTAGTACAATTTCCACACGCATTCATGAGCAGTTCAAAAGCTACACAGCTTGTAAAAGATTATTGTAGGTGACAAAGATCCCATCTTCAATAGACATTTTTTGACAGAATTATTTTCTTGTTGGAGTACTCAATGGGCTCATAGCTCATCCTATCATCCTCTCAATCGATGGACAAAACCGAGATAGTGAACAAATTTCTGGAAGGATACCTTCATTGCTGTCTCGATAAACAAGCACAATGGTTCAAATGGTTACCCTTGGCGAGATGGTGGTATAATGCGTCCTTTCATACCGCAACAAAAATGACACTATTTATGGCACTTTATGGATACCCTCCTTCATCACTTCTTCTCTAAAAGAAAATCTAAAGTTCAAGAATTGGAAGATCACATCAGAATCAACAACAAGTTCTCCAAAATCTTAAAGGACAACTTGACCATGGCACAAATTGCATGAAACAACAAAGCGAGATCAACATCGTGGTGAAAGAAGTTTTGAATTAGGGGATTGGGTATTTTTAAAGACTACAACCATACAAGCAGAGATGTCCCTCAAGCAAGACAAGAAGGATAATAAATTATCACCAAAGTACTATGGCCCATATAGGTGTTGCAAAATATTGGTACTATGACATATAGGTGGGCTACTGTTTGCGTCTTCACGAGTACACCCGGTTTCCATGTTTCATGCTTAAAAAGAGAGTTATAGGCTGACAAGATCCCAGTTCAAACTATATTGCCAGAACTTTTTGAGGAAGGAAAAATCATATTTTAGGCTCCAATATGATTTTTTGGAGCCTAAAGCCATCACTGTTACAAGAACGAGGAAGGAAAAATGATATTGGAGCCTGAAGCCATCACTGACACAAGAATTCGCCAACTGAGAAATAGATCCATTTCAGAGTATCTCATTAAATGGAGGAAACTACCAGCTGAAGATTCCACTTGGGAAGATGAGACTTTTATACAGAAGCATCCAGAGTTACTCAAGCGTTGCAGAAAACACTTGTCTCAAGGGGAGGGGCATGTTAAGCCCTAATATTGGCCCATTACCCCTTAGTTGGGGCATATTAGATTAGTAGTGTTATTTTATTTATGTTGGCTTTAGGCCATTAGTTGTAATTATACCTCCTAGTCTCCTATATATACCAAGGATACATTTTCATTTTGAATCATCTTGTACTTGAACATTTAAGTGGGGTAAAAGGAGGTTGCCCCCTTGAAGAGGCTTATTATCTGAAATTATCTCTTTTTCAAGGCGTTGAGTAATTTTCCTGAGATTTTTCTATGCTATATTGATGTTTGGTTCTTAACAGAGCTCCTACTGGGAAACTTCCATCTTCTCATTGATTTCCGAGTCTTGTATTTTGAAGGACGTAATATCTATTGTTGTGTTCTCTGTTAGGGCCAATTTGTCTTGTAACAGTTCAATCAAATTTCACCACTGAGTGATCAAACCTTTGATTTTCTATGAACTCTGGTAGAGAAGCTCAAGTTTGTCTTGTAACTGCTTCATTTGATGTTGATAACTAGCCCTGATTTGTTCAATATCCTGATTCATTCTACTTCTAACAGTCTGTTTTGTACTATGTATATCATTTTGCAATTGCTCTACCTAGAGACATTTATGTTGTAGTTGTTTGGTTAAATTGTCCATTGACCATTGATTGGTAGTGGAAAAATCCCCTAGTGAATCTACAACTTCCTTTGCAAACTTAGGATTATCTTGGTCTTTCCCATCATACACCAAAATTTTCCTTTTACTGATAACTCCTTCCTTTTGGTGAGATTATCTTTTTACAATAGATTTTTGTTTCTTGTTGAAACAAAAACTTGAGGGAGGCATATCTTTAGGTAATATAAGAGTGATATCTCCAACATGAATGAGCTCTAAACCAGGATTTCCAAAACTGGTTTGTAAAGGGGTTAATGATGTGATAAGAGAAATGATTTTTATGGAATGATCCTAACCTGTTGTATATGGGGTGCTAGCTAGAGTAGATGGTGTTGAATGAGGAACAACTTGTCCCTAATTCATGAAAGCTTCAAACCGAGCTAATACTTGTGGATCATTCAGTCCTAACAGTGATGTCTTTATGTCCTGAAATAATGTTTCTAGATTTTTTGGGACTTCTTAAATTTTTTGCTTAGTGGAGAAACTTGGCTCAGATGATGTGGGTTTATATTCTTATGAAGAAGGCATGATTTTTTACTCTCCTTGTAATAACTTCGGTAAATTGTTTTGTCTATGCTTTTAAAAACTGAGGAAACCAACCTATTGGTCAGGGGGACAAAGTCTAGAATCTACTTTGAACTTATTCATACGATCTAACTACCCTGAACATCTCATCATAAGGAGAAACCTCATGGATGTATCACTTCATGTTAAATTGAGCCAAATTATTCTCCTCTATTTTATGTGGATCATGTTTCTTGAATTTGATGTCAAGTAGCTTGACATCTTCTAGGGCTGTAGCCTCAACTTTAGAATGACCAAAATTTAACAATGTGAACATACCAACTTGAATGGGAAAGGTTGGCCAAACTTTTTTCTGAGTTTCTTTCAATTCCTTTCTAATACCTCCTGCTACTATTTGGTATGCCACTTCTCTGCATACCATCATGTCAGGTAAAAAAAATTGAAGGGCATGAGGAGGAACAAAACAACCAAATACTCTAATGTAGGAGAAATTCTCCTCAATGAACTAGTCTGCAAGTTTTCCTAAGTTCGCCATATTATTTTCTGAAATTATGGGTGGTGGGTGGCCATAGATAGCTATGTGAACAGGTACCACTACATTGTGACATATTTCTTAAAACAAATCTTTGGCATTTTCCTCCCATAATTTGGAGTGGTAGAAATGTATTGGCTTAGAACTGGATGGCGTCTAACTCCAGTTCATCCGGGGGAATGGGGTCATGAAACAAATGGCATCCATAATATATGTTGCCATGTAAAAAGGAGAAGGTTTCCCTTTTGATTTTGATTATTAATACTCAACAATCTCCTTGGCCAGATTATCAGATAGCATTTTAGCCCAACTGAAGGAATGACCCTTGGCTACTTCATTTATTATGGCTACCTACTCAACTGAGAAATGCACAGGGTTATGTTTCCCAAACAAATGACAGAGAAACATGGATATATATATAATATGACCATATAACAACACCGTGGAATATATACCATGTGCATCGACTTTGAATTTTTCTGGATTTCCCCACCAGGTCTTGATTATATCATGACCATTTCTACCATATTGAGTGCATTATCTTCTCTCAAAATCTAGAAGAAATGTTGCATTGCAAGTATATTTAGGGGTAGGGAAAATCTTATACATTACTTGTAGATTCTTCGGTCGAAAAGAGCCGACGATATTCTGTTGGTGGATGATGATGCCTCTGGTTTGGAAGTCAACATGTTCCACAACCCAATTTAACATATCATTATAAGGTATAATTATGGGTTGTGCAATGAACTTATCCAGTTTTGAATGTGCTACAAATTTGAGCTTGGCTGAGAAGGAATCACCGTCTTCCGCAATAGATTCGTATGCACAATTAATAATCTCATGCTCTAAGATATCAAAAACATGCTTCCAAGACTTAATGACATTCCTAACTCATGGAGTTGTGTCCGATAGAAAATATTCATTTGGATTGGAATCATCACCTGATGCATCAAGATTCTTTCCATATTTTCGTGGCACCATAATACTCAAGGAAATATAATTAGCCTACATGTAACAAGAGAAGTCTGTAATCTCTACAATGAATAAAAAATTGCTACATGCAAATGGTAAAATGATTTTGAAATTAGAAGTGCTTTATTAAAAAATTCTATCGATCTTAGTCTAGATCTACTAATGAAGAATTTATTAAAAACTTAATGAAATTGATTACCTAGTGATTCACAATCCTTATTGAAATCATTAACCTTAATCAGTCATAAATGTCATTAATACCTCGATGGTTCATCTTTCAAAAGTTTTGGATGTGATAGGATGGAAATATCCTGAAGTCTGAAACTGCGGAGTGATTAATTAATACTTAATCATAATTAACCTAAGTTATCAAATGTTTTATTAACTCTTTAAAACAAGTTATACTTTTTGTAATATTCATTACTTCGACACTTTGATAGTTCGACGGTTTGTGAACTTAGTCTTTTTTAAAACTCCTGAAGGAGAATCTTCCAGAGTGACATGGCATAGATGACGTCATTCTTGATGATGTGTCAAGAAAAGAGAGGTACCACGTGTCATTTGAAAACGTGCAAATCATCCAACGTAAATGTCAAAAATAAGTGTCGTGTGTCAACCCAAGAAAATATTTTGAAAGACACGTGTCCCATGACATGTCCGTAAGTCCTTTAGGAATTATCACGAGTGACTATTTTCGAGACTTCGGAGTTTTTGGGTTTTTTCTGTTTATATTTGTTGGAATACCCGAAGCGCGAAGCTCCGAAGCGATCGTTAAAGAATTTCTTTTAAAACATGGGCGACTTCTAAATTTTGGAGATCACTAGGATCATTTGATCAAATTATAGTAACTCATCAACGATAGATATTGTAAGCACCTTATTGATAAATAACATCCAATGGATTTATTTTAAAATTAGAAGGACACTCTCTAAGTTTTTTTCTTTTTGGGTAAAAAATTGTATTTCCAAGAGGAAAAATGTTTAGAACCAAATAGCAATATAGCATAGAAAAACCTCAGAATAAGTACTCAACGCCTTGAAAAAGAGACAATTTCATATAATAAGCCTCTTCGAGGGGGAAACCTCCTTATACACCACATAAATGTCTAAGTACAATATGATTCCAAATGAAAATGTCTCCTTGGTATATATAGGAGACTAGGAGGTAAAATTACAACTAATCGACCCAAGCCAACATAAATAAAATAACATTACTAATGTAATATTCCCTAATTAAGGGGTAATGTGCCACTATTTAGGGATTAACATGCCCCTCCCCTTCAGAAAAGTGTTTTTCGCAATGCTTGAGTAATTCTGGATGCTTCTGTATAAAAGACTCATCTTCCCAAGTGGAATCTTCATCAGGAAGTTTCCTCCACTTAATGAGATACTCTGAAATGGATCTATTCCTCAACTAGTGAATTATTATGTCAGTGATGGCTTCATGCTCCAATATGATTTTTCCTTCCTTGTTAAGTTCTGGAAATACAGTTTGAACTGGGATCTTGTCACCTATAACCTTATTTATGCATGAAACATGGAAAAATGGTTGTACTCCTGAGGATGCAGACAACTCCAATTTGTATGCCATAGTACCAATATTTTGCAACACCTTATAAGGACCATAATACTTTGGTGATAATGTATTATCCTTCTTAGCTTGCTTGAGGAACATCTATTTGTATGGTTGTAGTCTTAAAAACACCCAATCCCCTACTTCAAAACTTCTTTCACTATGATGTTGATCTGCTTGTTGTTTCATGCGATTATGTGCCATGGTCAGGTTGTCCTTTAATATTTGGAGAACTTGTTGTTGATGCTCGATGTGATCTTCCACTGCTTGAACCTTATATTTTTCTTTTCGAGAAGAAGTGATGGAAGGAGGGTGGTATCCATAGAGTTCCATAAATGGTTTCATTTTTGTTGCAGTATGAAAGGAAGTGCTATATCACCATTCTGTCAAGGGTAACTATTTGAACCATTGTGTTTTTTTATCCGAGCCAAAGCAATGAAGGTATCCTTCCAGACATTTGTTCACTATCTCGGTTTGTCCATCATATTGAGGATGATAGGATGATCTATGAGCCAATTGAGTACCCAAACAATAAAATAATTCTGTCCAAAAATGTCCAGTGACGATAGGATCTGTGTCACTTATAATAATCTTTGGGATTCCATGTAGTTTTTGAACTGTCTTTATGAATGCAGTGGAAACTATACTAGATTTGAAGGGATGAGAGTGTGCACAAAAGTATGCGTACTTGGTTAATATATCAACAATAACCATGATGACACTCTTTCCTTTAGACTTCGATAACCTTGTGATGAAATCCATGGAAACCTCCTCCCAACGCTGACTTGGGATGGCTAATGGTTGTAAAATACCCGAGGTCTTAATTGTTTCCACCTTATTTTGTTGGAAAACCAAACATTTTTCTATAAACCTTTGAACATTTGTTTTAAGGCCATCCCAAAAAAAATCTTTCTTGACGCTATGGTACGTTTTCAAAAATCCAAGTGCCCTCCTACCAGAGAGGTGTGCAATTCCAATCGTACCTTTTTTTTGAGTTGGGAATTCTTACGTAAATATAAGTGATCTTTGTACCATAGTGAATAATTTTTCCATGTAAATGTATCTGATGCACTGGAGTCTTGCTGCAACCTTTGAATGAGAGTCCACACATTTTCGTCATTCTTCCATTCATCCCTCGCTTCTATTATCCAATTGAGTTGGATGATTAAGATAGCACAAAGAAAGGCCTCAACATCTTCATCCTTTCTTGAGAGTGCATCTGCCACAACATTTTTCTTCCCTTTTTTATAGATGATTTCAAAATCATAACCCAATATCTTGGTCACCCATTTTTGTTGTTCTTCTGAAGATAGTCTTTGTTCCAAGAATTATTAAAGACTATCATGATTTGTTTTGACCTTGAAGTGTCTGCCTATTAGGTAAGGGCTCCATTTCTTCAATGCATGTAGTATTTCCATCATTTCCTTCTCATAAATGGGTTTTTGTAAGTCCTTTCCCTTGAGTGGCTGACTTTCAAAATCCAGGGGCCTTCCTTCTTGCATTAGGACAACACCAATGCCATTTCTTGAGGCATCAAATTCCACAATAAAGGTTTTTTTCAAGTCTGATGTGGTCAAGACAAGATATTTACACATCACCTCTTAAATTTTTTCAAAATCTTTAGTTGCCTCTGGAATCCATGAAAATGCATCCTTCTTAGTTAATGTCGTTAAAGGTGCTTCTATTCTCCCATAGTTTCGAACAAACTTGCGGTAATAACCTATCAGACCCAAAAATCCTCTAATATTCTTCAATGTTTTGGGAATTGACTAGTCCATCATGGCCTTAATATTGTTAGGGTCTACCTTGACACCTTCATGATATAAAATATGACCCAAATACTCTACCTCCTTCACCCCAAAGAAACATTTGGAAAGTTTGGCATATAGTTGTTGCTCCTTTAGTAGTTGTATCACCTTGTCAACATGTTGCACATGATCCTCTCAAGAGTTGCTATAGATTAGTATATCATCAAAAAATACTAAGGCAAATTTTTGAAGGAAGGGCTTGCAAATGGAATTCATCAACCCTTGGAATGTGGAAGGTGCATTTGTAAGGCCAAAAGTCATGACAAAAAAATCATAATGGCCTGCATGAGTTCCGAATGTTGTTTTTGGGATATCTTCTTCCTTCATTCTAATTTGATGATACCCTGAACGAAGATCCAAATTTGTGAAATATATTGCTCCATGTAGTTCATATAACAATTCATCAATGATAGGAATGAGAAACTTATCTTTAATAATTATCTTGTTGATCTCTCTATAATCTGGACACATACGACATGAGCCATCTTTCTTGAATACCATTACCACTGGTGCAAAGTAATAACTTTAGCTAGGTCTAATAATGTCAGCCTCTAACATTTCTTCAACCATACGCTCAATTTCACTCTTCTAGGCATAAGGGTATATGTACGGCCTGATGTTAGGCGGAAAAATCCCAAGAATTAGGTGAATATCATGATGATGATTTAGAGTGGTTAGAAGACCTTTGGGAATATATTCAAACACATTGGGATGCTTATGAATGATCCCTTGTAGATCTAGGGGAACATGTGGCTTAGATGTTTGAACATCTAGTGAGCATAGTTGTGAAATAACACCTTGATGCCCCTTTTTCAATAATTGTGTCATGCCATTAGAGCTTATCACCTTACTAGGTTTCCCTGTGATACCTCTTAACTCAATTTATTTTCCTTCCAATGAAAATTTCATGAAAAGTTCTTGAAAATTAAAATCCATTATTTCTAATGATTGTAACAATTGGATTCCTAGTATGACATCAGAACCACCCATGGGTATGGAAATCATTGGACTATTCATTACAAATTCCCCCATAGTAAGATTGATCTTATTGGATTTTCCTGAGCAATTGATAATTCCTCCATCTGCAATCATTACTTGAAACTCTAGCACTGGATATACAAAGGAATTGAGAGCTTTAGCTAATGTATAGTGAATGAAATTATGAGTACTACCAGAATCAATTAGGACTATTACATTTTTCTTTTTGATACATCCTTTGATATTGAGGGTTTGAGGAGTGCTAATTCCAACCAATGCATTACATGATATTGTGGGAGTCAACTCTTTAGAAGAAATCACTTCTATGTGTTCATCTTGAGATGGTTCTTGTTCTTGTTCTTGTTCTTCTTCCTCTTCACAATATATGTAGAATAATTTATTCTCACCACACTTATGTCCCTTACTGTACTTGTTGTCACAATTAAAGCATACACATTTTTCTTTTCTTTCCTCCAATTGTTGAGGTGTCAACCTCGAAGGTTGAGGTTTTTTAGAAGGAGTATTATTATCTAGATAGATGTTAGTATTGGTCCTTTGTTGGCAGCCAACTCATTTTTTAAAATTACTAGAAAAATGCTGCCTACACCTCTTGTCTTCTAAACGACAAATCATCGTCGCATTGAGCTTCAAGACATTTGTTTTATTTTCGCGACAAGTGCAATTTGATTTCGTTTTGATTTTTCACAACTGAAAGTGTGAAAACACTTCCCTCGTTGTCTGGACTATTGTCGTCTTTTATTGATTTATTGAAATACACTTGACCATTGGTTTATTACCTCACTGCAGAAGGTTCTTTCAAAACTGTAGCCATTCACTTTAATCGATTTCTCTTTTGGGAATGTTAAGTTATGAGTTATAGGTGACATAATTCATCTTGGTTTTGTATGAGGCTCATTTCTTTTGAACTCTTAACTTATCAATTTCATATGTTGATTGATCACAATGTTTTGACACTTCGATAATGC
>SNQJ01S0012611.1:9013-24606 GCA_010110895.2 Picea sitchensis | reverse complement strand
TAATGGCTTAAAGCCGACATAATTAAAATAACATTACTAATCTAAATTACAACTAATGGCCTAAAGCCGACATAAATAAAATAGCATTACTAATCTAATATGCCCCAATTAAGGGGTAATGAGCCAATATTAGGGCTTAACAACACGGGTTCGGGTCTAATAGACATGTGGTCCACATGGTCCCATCCTCTATCATAACCCTCTCAACGCGCACTATGTGATATGTGTATGATTGTATGCACTTTGTATAATCCATCAAAAACGGGCTTGGAATTCATTCTTGTATAGATAACTTAGACCACTCATACACATCTAGGGAAGCTAAAAACAACCTTGGCATATTTGAATTCCTTACTTTCCACGTGGATGGCTTAAATTTTAGCATTTTAATTTCATTAAAATATTTTCTTTTACAAAAGCATCACATAAATTCAAGACTATAAGGCTATTTAGACAATCTTGGAGTATGATCTTTCCTCGCACCCTTGTGTGATCTTGGAAATTAGAAAAAGATATTTCTTGAAGAAACCTTCATCTCCATTTAAATCAATCATTTTTGGAGTGGATGATACCTCTTAGTTTTCTTTTTGAGCATAATCTAAAAGGTTTCTAAGGGCCCATACATGCCCACATGTGCACAATCTTAGGATAGTTTCAAATTTTTATAGCAAACAACCTAGGAAGTTTAAGTATTTAGAAGGGACCATAAATTCCCACATGTATACAATCTAGGAAAATTTCAAAGTTTTCTTAGATTAGATAACATTATAGGGAGATTAAAATATCAATAGTAAAGAATCACATGTCCACCATGCTAGTCACCTAGGGATTTTTCAAATTTTGCAAGGATTGTTTGTGAAACTTAGTAAGTTAGAAGGAAGAAATATTTGTAAAGGACCAAGATATGTCCATGGGTTAAAATTTTGCTCACTGACTTATTAAAATATATTACACACTTTCACTTATTGCACACAACATCACCACATACTCAAAATATTTTTATTAGATACTTGAAACCATAGTACGCTCTTCTCCTTGTACCAATAAGTGATCTGGGAGGATCATAAGGGATTCATTTATTTAGTGAAAGTATTTTGTTCAAACCATTTTTAATAAAGGAGGTTTCCCATGAACCCAATCTCATATCCCATATCACATCCTAAAAGAAATCATAAAAAAACACATTTTCTAACCTCCACAAGAGGAACACCAAAAAAAAATTGTAGTCTAAGTTATGATTTTTGGGATAGGCATCCAAATAACTCCCCATTATCTTTTTCTCATTGAAAAATAGAAAGTTGTGAAATGGGGAACCAAAATCCTCCCAATCAATAATTCCTACACCATAAGTAAGGGAGAAACTCATGAAGGGTCGAAGGTCTAGGTCCAATTATTCTATGTGTGCCCCCTTGGGTCACCCAACCCTTGTAAAGCATCCATCTTGTGACTGATTTATGAGGCTGAAAATCTAAATTATGTGCTTGATCGAGGTAACTTAGTGGGAAAATATAGGTTTTGTCTACCTAGGTGGAATTTGTGGGCTGCAATCGCACCTTAATAATATTTTGAACGACTGTTGGGAAATATCGCCAGTCCTTTCAGGATATGCACCCTTCACCCCTCATTATAACTAATTATTCATACCTTCACTAGCTCATTTTCCAATGGATTAACTCCTCATCGTTGAGTTATTTTGGAAGGCCCAATACCTTTTGAGAGGAAGGATGGTAGGTCTATTAGGACACGTGCATTTTATTTTATTCCTCCACGTAGATAAAACCCCACACCATCTTACATTGTTACTTGTTTATGTATGATTACCACTGGTTGATTACATATAGCTTTCAAAACATTGTTTATATATTCCACATTTACTAAATCAATTGTTCATTTATTCTTCTCATTACCACTTGAACACATATACATATATTCAAGAACCATAGGGGAACCACAACATCCCCGTCATTTTAGACATTTAGAATCCCTTCCTCTTCACGAATTGTCTCTCCAACCATCAACCACCATGGAAGGACCACACAAACTACCATATATAACCCCATACTGTTCTTCCCAGTTATGAAAAACTTGGGCCCCCTCTCTTAGTTATATTGGCCATACATCACACACAAGGAGTAAGAAAAGAAACACCTACTATCAGCGCCCATGGCATGGGGGAAATGCTTGTACAGATGGGGGAACTCATAATGTCCACCAGAACTGAAATAAAACCAAGAATATATGTACCAACATGGACTAATAACCCTTTCCCATTCTATGAGCTCTATGGCCACCCATCCCATCAGTTCCCTGGACGTGTTCCAAAGCTAGTCCAAGCAATTCATTTGAATCACATGCAACACAATAAACTTAGTAGTTCTCCTTACACTACTTGGATGTGCCCCCTCCCCCAACATGCACCCATTACTCCATTGGGTGAGGTTTCATGCACTGTG
The DNA here is from genome assembly GCA_010110895.2 of Picea sitchensis. Lineage (NCBI taxonomy): Eukaryota > Viridiplantae > Streptophyta > Pinopsida > Pinales > Pinaceae > Picea > Picea sitchensis. The sequence goes on along the minus strand of SNQJ01S0012611.1, from coordinate 22,153 downwards.
ACATCATTTTTTACCCCTCACATGGGTAATCCCCCCTCACGCCCAATCTACCTCATGATTGATGCTTAGTCATTTAGACTTGGGGCTACCCCGTCCACCTCTAGTACCACAATGTATATTGGACCTTATCCTTATCAGGAAAATGAAAGTGTATACCCACACCCATCATGGGCCATAAACCTTGATTGGGATCAACTTATCCCAACACGAATTTGATCTTCTACCCCATTTCAAATAAGGGTCATCATTAAAAAATGCACATTTTATTAGTGTATAATATATGATGGGGAATTCTCACATATTATGTCATCATCATCTTGGACACAACGAGGCTTCCCTACTCTTATCCCATTAATGACTAAGTTAAGAGACTTTGATGGTATAATATATTTCCCCTTAGGGATATTATCTAATATCCCCATTTAGTTAGGTGGTAAGATGGTTTTGATAAATGTTGTTGCCATGGATGGTCCGACAGATTAGAATATTCTCCTAGTCTGTGATTTCATCTATGCCATGAGTGTTTTGGTGTCTTCACTCTTTCGAGTCATGATATTCCCACATGAGAGATGCATAATCACCATCGATATATTCTCCTACATTGATCTCCCCCACACGATTCTCATAATAGAATCTCACATCATGTTTCTCGCAATGAGTCCATGCACTATGTGTCCACTACCACTAGTCATGCAATATCTACTTCCCTTAAAAATGAGCCCATGACTTTAGAATGACCTCCTCACCACTTGGGATTAGAGGCTAGGAAAATTAATTCATCCTTGGGGGAATCCATGCATGTTTCTTCCCCCCATCCAAAAAGAAACCTTGAAATATCAACTACATTCTTCCTAGAAGACGAAGAATTATTTGAGGCCACTACTTCATTTAGTGATTCTAGTGATAACCTCCATATAGGTTCTCCTATCCATTGTTGGCAGGGTCCTAAAAATTCAATTAGTGGACCCTATAATATTATCCCCATTGATAAGGTCATTACTCCCTATCAAATACGCTCATCTCTTCTCATTGATAGGGATATCAGGGACTCCAGTTCCATGATGACCAATCATTCCCAAATGAGAGATGTTTCCACATAGTTTAAAGCCCCAAACACCCTAATAGATATTACACAAAATAATGTATCTGATACACTATTTTAGATCCTCTTTTGTGGATTTTCAACTTTAAATTTACTATTATTTTACCTTTGGTCCATAATCTTGGGTATTTGGCAACAACCCTTCACCCAATCCTCATATCATAATACAGGGGGTAGTGCTACTTCCTACCTTGGTCCCATAAGACCTAGCTCTCGACACAACACCAACTCACAATATACCCTTCATGGGAACAATTATAGCACCACCTTGTGTCCAGTGCCCCCAGACATCATGCGATTACAAGCCACATGGCCTAATTAGAATGATTCACCAAGATAGTTCCATTACTTCTTGTGGAAATCCCCCCTTAGCCTTGGTCATTTTGAGTTACCTCCATAACTGAAACACAACCTCCTTTAGGGAGTTCCTTTTCCAGAAACCCATTGTTTTGTGGAGTCCCTTAGGGATTTCCTTATTTGAGAACCCATGGTTTCAGGGTCTCCTTCAAGGACTTCCCCTCTCAAGAACCCATTTCTATGTGGCTTACCTTAGGGAGTTCCTTGTTTGGAAACCCATAGTTCCCTGGCCTCCTTTAGGGAGTGCCTTTTCCAGGAACCCATTGTTTTTTAGCCTCCCTCATGGAGTTCCTTTTTCGGGAACCCATGCTTCCTCGACCTCCTTTAGGGAGTGCCTTGTTCGAGAACCCATGCTTCCTTGACCTCCTTTAGGGAGTGCCTTTTTTAGGAACCCATTGTTCCTTAGCCTCCCTTAGGGAGAGACTTGTTTGGTAACCCATGGTTCCTTGACCTCCTTTAGGGAGTGCCTTTCCGAGGAACCTATTATTTTGTGGCCTCCCTTAGGGAGTTCCTTGTTTGGGAACCCATAGTTCCTTGACCTCCTTTAGGGAGTTCCCTTTTCAGGAACCCATCATTCCTTGTCCTCCCTTAGGGAGAGCCTTGTTTGGGAACCCATAGTTCCCTGGCCTCCTGTAGGGAGTGCATTTTTCAAGAACCCGTCATTCCTTGGCCTCCATTAGGGATAGCCTTGTTTGGGAACCCATGGTTCCCCAACCTCCTTCAGGGAATGCCTTTCTTAGGAACTCACTATAATGTGGCATCCCTTAGGGAGTTCCTTTTTCGGGAACCCATTGTTCCCAGACTTCCTTTAGGGAGTGAAATTTGTAGGAACCCAATGTTCCACAATCTCCTGCAAGGAGTTCATTTTTCAAGAGCCCATTGTTCCTTGGCCTCCCTTAGGGAAGGCCTTATTCAAAAACTGATGGTTCCCTAGTCATAATATCAAGTACACTTACTCACTATCGTTTCCATCAAATAATTGTCATATGTCCTTTATAATCAGATATTTTTCACTTTCGGTATTTGATGTTTGTGTGTGCAGGTACTTGGTACAACAATATACAAATCATTCAGTATTGGCCACCCTATGGACCCTTCGGGTATATTTTCAAACTTGAAATGCACTCATGTCCTTTGTAAATGGTTTCATATCCTAGTTATAACTCTTGACATTTATCCGTAGCATTCCTGTAACAAGCTCGACGGTACCATCACCTCCATTGCATTCAGGTACTCTCAATTGGTAGCATTCTCACCTGTATGAGTTGTCCCACATATATTTACCCCTTCACATATTGAGACTCATGTTGTTCTATCCATAAGAATCAGGAGTCTTGGTAGTGTTACACCCCAGAGTAAGAACCTCATACCTATTCCTCATCATCATGCTAACGACCTCATTTTGGATTCCCACATCATCTTCTCAGTTCAATTAAGTGCACCTTTGCATTATCATTAACCCTCAATATCATCTAACATCAATTTTCCATCTACAATTTCAAGCTCGATCCATCTACCTAGTACAGAAACCCACCCATGGGGCCCCCACCCTTCATCAATTACATTCCCCTACTTGTTCCCCATGAGGATAGGCCATACTTCACTAGGGCACTCATTTCTATACATGTTCTTTCAACCCAATTATTCTTTATTTATTTGGTAGTTGTATAAAGCACATTTCAAATTCCAACACGTAGCGTACATTTTTTCCATTGCAATTGGTGGTGTGTTTTTTCCTTGGCACACAAAACCCGATGTCATTGTTAGTTGGGGAAATTGGGGATATTTTCATCACCATCTCTACCAAGATACCCTTATCATGGAAAAAAATGTGACTATCACTAACACCCTTGTCCTAAAAATTTGTATTTTGACCTATCATCCACTCCTTTGCACGCTCACCCATTCAACATAGTTAACCCAATATTTAGTTGTCTCCGTGAACCGAGATCACGTTTTAAGTTTGTTGCCATAATTCCATTTTTCCCCAACCAAGGGAATTTATTACATTCCATACAGTTTGAACTTTGTCCATGTCACCATTTCATCCATCATTTCCTCCATACAGTTCTCGATACCAATTTAATAAAATCAATGTCCAAAATCCCTTTGCTTCTTAATTTCGTGCCCTCTTTCCTGTCTACATCAACACGATTTTATAGGAATTTGGCAGTACCTTGGCTCTCATTCCACTATTGATAAGTAGTCTCAGATGGAACAGAAATATTCATCACTGGTTTCTGATTTTGTTGATCTTCATAACATTCAACATCAGCATAATTTCATGTTACGGTGGGTCTTACTATGCGACCGTTGCAGTTTTTAGTGACCACTGAAGACCTATGAAATTTCTAGGCCATCAATGCCTCTGATTTATCAACATATTACAACATTGTACATTCCTCAATTCATAGCTAGTTCATTCCATAGAACCGTCATATGATGTTATTGACACCCTAGAGGGTGATGCAGACATCCACTTCATCAACAATTTTCAGTTAGCATCATATTGTTCTAGTTTCATTACACAAGCATGGGGCATGCCCACCTCATTTTTAAACAACTTTCCATTTCAGTTTTCATAGAATGATAGCATTAGTTTGAATCCCCTTTTCCTCTAACAGACTGCTCTCACCGTCCCTCTTATCAACAACTACAACTCTCCTATTCTTATGGCAATTTCATTAGAAACAAACATTGATGTATTTTAGTTGTACATATGCTCCTAACCTCACACATCAGCGGGAATATGTTATCACCAAAAAATTTCTCATAAAAATACAAACAATCAATGAAGAAACAAGAAACACAAATAGAACATACAACAAATAATTATAGGAGGATCACAATCAAAATCGACCAGATAGTCACAAAACTATGAAAAAATGATCCTGAATTTATGCACATCTTCAACAAATACAACACATGCAAATCCATGCGAGATAACACAAAGTACAACATGCACAATGCATGGGTCACACCATTGAAAATCAATCAACTTGTGCGGATGTGAAAATGACACATTGATAATTTTGGTCAGGCCTCCACCACTTCTGGGATGAATTAGATCTCGACCATACCCCAAAATATCCCTAAAATTACACCTTGGGATCACTAAAAGCATGGCAGGTACCTTCAAAGGCCTCCCCATTCACATTTGAAACTAGTTTTGAAATATCCAACGATCCTCCTATAAATATAGGATCATTGTATGCAAAAGAAAAATAAATCCATAGCATTTTTATATTTTTCAAATTATCTTGGAGAAAGGCATATTTCTCTTGAGACATAGGTTGATAAAGTGTAGCATTGTTAAAGATTTACACCTCTTGTGAAGCTAAGCCTTGGGAATATCTCAGCATTGTAAACTCACCATTGGAGAGTGATATCTCTATTTTTTGAGGGATCAAGGAGCCCTCCCTTATGAGGAATAGGGTATTCATAGTCCCATATTTATCCTCTTGGTGAACTCAATTCAAATATTCAGTTCTATTGGGTAACCATTCCATGTGTTCAATTTCATTCATCTTTTGTTAATGCTTGGTTAGTTTAGTTTCCATTATTTTTCATTCTTATCTTTATTTCTATTTTTGTTTCTAATTTGTAGGTTCAATAACTTGTTAACCACATTTGTTTTCTTATTTGTTGGATTACCAAGATAGTTAAGGGACTCTCTTTTGCTCACTCTTGTGAAAAAATACCCCGAACAATCCTCTTGTCCAAGGCTTTCCTTTGATATATATCTCTCAGAGGAGGCTTATGAGAGGCTTCTAGATCTTCTAGAGGCCACTAGAAACTTGAATGATTTGAGTTCCTAGGGTATTACCACTAATATCCAAATTATCTCTCTCCTATGTCATCGTAACTCCCCTTTTCTAGAAATTTGGCAGTGCCTCACTTGTTGAGCCATTGTTGTCTAGTGAGGCCTCACCTGTTGCATGTTAGGTGTCACACGAAGCCCTCAAAAAATGCTCTAGAAAAGGTCAAACCTCAGGAACAAGTTTCATTAAGGATTATATCCACTAATGGATTCCTCTCTGAACTATAGGGTGGATATTAAGCCTATAAAAGTTTTGGTAGTTTCTCTACAATTTTTTGGGTCCGAAACTTCCAGGGTCGTTTTGAGGCCCTAAATGACATTGTTTTGACTGGATATCACCTATCATGTAGCTAAAGGCAGAAAGTAGGATAAACAAAATGTGTTTTCCTTGACTAGACCTTTCTAATGAGGTGTTGATTACCCCAAACCGAGTTCATATACAAAATTTACTCCCTCAAGAAGTTGACGTATAAACTACCTCCATCGGGGCCCACAAACCTTTTGTCATTTCATCTCATAGGGTTAGGGTTTTGAATGTTTAGGGTTTTATTATTTTTTATTTATGTAAAAAAGTAATTTGGAGCCTCATTATGATTATCTTCTTGTGAATGAGCAAAGCCAACAAAACTACTCCTAGAGATAAGCTACCACAATTATAACTAGCTTGTGAGATTTTGCATTTTATAGTCTTTTGTATTTAAAAAAGTCATTAATAGAATCTAAGATTTATTGTATTACTATGTTCCTTTCCATATATTTGTGTATTTATTTTCTATATCTTTGTTATATTTCTTCCTTCATATAATTCACAAAATAATATGGATCAGTGGTATCAAAGCAGTTTGCTCCTTGTTATTCTTAGTGCATGTCCCCGACGAGGTCAAGGTATAGAGAGTTGGGTCTCGAGCTTGTTTCTATTGAGTAAAAATTCTCTCACCCACCCAAGAAACCTCCCATGGTGGAAGAAAAGAGGGATGACAGGAAAATAGACACTTTCAAACTATTTCTCAAGGAATCTCTCATGCGATAGAGGAATGAGATGATGGATAATTTTGCCCAAATCCTTCATCGACTATTGACAACAATGAAATCACCTTCAACTAGAATTCACTTTGGAGGTGAGACTCCCTTCAAGGTACAGGTTAAATTTTATATTCCTTTATTTGAAAGCCATATATACATTGATGCTTTGGTAAAATGGTTAAATATGCTAGAGGGTTATTTCTTTTTCCACAACTTTTCTAGTAGTGAAACATTCACCTTCGCACTCCTTAGGGCCCTTCCCCATGTCATAGATTGGTGGGAGACTTACTGTGAAAAAATAACCAAGGATGAGTCTACAATTTATGGGCCAAGACACATTTAGGTGTCTTTTGTTGATGACCTCAAGGAACAATATTACCCTATTGGAAATTATGATGACTAGTACACAAGATGGACTAGACTACGCCAAGAGAGGGGCCAAATAGTTTTGGACTTCAAAAATACCTTCCCTTCCTTGTGCACCAAGATTCGTATCAAATAATTTGAGAGGAATTTAGTCCTAAAATACTATGAGGATCTACACAGGTACATCCAAACCAAAATGGATTTTTTGGACATATTATCATTAGAAACCACTTATTGACATGCTTTCAAAATCGAGAAGAAATTTAAGTAGTAGAACAAGAAGGAGTTTAAGTATGAAAATACACAATATCCAAAGTATGGTAAGGTTGGAACTAAATCCTAATAAAAAGTAAAAAAATATCATGTCCATCCCCATGATAGCCAACCCAAGCCACCAATAAAAAAGGGTAATGGTAACTTGAAGAAGAACACTAGAAAGTGGTGCAAGTTCCACAAAATACCTTGGCACAATATTGATGAATGTCACTCCAAACAGTCATTGTTGGATGAGACAAAATCCTCAGGGTCACATGCCAACTTAGACTCTAATTCATAACTGGATAAGGGAGTAAAAATCATTGATGTAGAACCTAGTTTCACCATCGCTACCACAAAAGTCCAACCAAAGTAATTAGAGGAGCCTGAAGAAGGGGAGCACCTCTTCCACTCATAGATGTGGGTGGACGAGACCCCACTCCATTTTATTGTTGACAACAGTATCCAAAAGAACCTGATCTCAGTAGAGGCCGTCAAGAGGTTCAAATGACAATGACACCACATCCTCAACCATAAACCATCGGTTGGTTTAGCCAGGGATGAGACATCCACGTCAACCAATAACGTCGCTTACACTTTGGAATCAAACCATTCAAAGACAAGGTATTTTGTGATGTTTCCCCCCTTTAAGTTTTTAATGTTTTTTTAGGCCAACCATATATATGGATTTTTCATGTTGTTTATGAATCTAGGCCTTGCAGTGTCATTATTACTTTGGGATATTAACTCTACAGGGTACTGGAGGAAGTCCCAAATGTTGCGGCCTCTTTGACCTCCATAAAATAGTGCAGAAAGGTGGTCTCTCATACCAATATATTTTTACTTTGTATGGTTCGATCGAAAGGTGAATGGAAGGTCACTGCAACCACCAAAACCTATGCATGCGGTCTGTCTATACATAAGTGACTGGTGGAAAACATATTAGAGTAGTACAAAGACATATTATCCTCACCTACTAGGGTGCCTCTGCACTATTAGGTAAAGAACTCAATTTATCTGACACTCGATGCTCCTATACTCAATGGCCATGTATACATGTGTTGTTTTGTGGAGAATGAAGAAATCAAATTCCAAATCCAAGATCTAATTATGAAGGACCACATCAGATCAATATCCTCACCTTGTGAGAGATCAATTGTTCTATTATAGAAGAAGGATGGGACATGGCGAATTTGTATTGATTAAAAATCGTTGAACAACATCACAGTCAAGAATCAATACCCAAATACCCATATTGATGATATTCTCTATCATCTCAAGGGAGAAAAGTTTTTTAGTAAGATTGATCTGAACTTAGGATACCACCAGGTGCCTATTGATCAAACTAATGTGTGGAAGACAAATTTCAAGTCTAAAGAAGGTATCTTTGAGTGGTTGGTCATGCCTTTCAGCTTTACTAATGCCCCGACCACATTCATGTGGATGATGGATGATATATTACAACCATTCACAAACTTGTTTGTCGTATTATATTTGGATGGTATCCTCATCTTCAACAAAACTTGGGAGGAACATTTGGAGCATATTGAGAAGGTATTAGGCACTTTGTGAAAATACAAGTTGTATGCCAATTTGGATAAGTGTTCCTTTGGCATGCATAGAATCCAATATTTGGGATACATCATGGATGAGAACGTTGTGCATCTTGATCTATCCAAGATCCAAGTCATTCGTGATTGGTCGGCCCCAAAGACAATGACCGATCTTTACAACTTCTTAGGCTTCACCAAATTCTACTATCGGTTTTTGTTGGGGTTATCTCATATTACTTGGGAACTAAGCCAGGTTACCAAGGCTGGAGAAAAGGTGTTAAGAACCAAATATCAATATAGCATAGAAAAACCTCAGAAAAAGTACTCAACGCCTTGAAAAAGAGATAATTTCAGATAATAAGCCTCTTCGAGGGGCCAACCTCCTTTTACCCCACTTAAATGTTCAAGTACAAGATGATTCAAAATGAAAATACCTTCTTGTTATATATAGGAACTAGGAGGTATAATTACAACTAATGTTACAAAATGAATATAAATAAAATAACATTACTAATATTGCCCCAATTAAGGGGTATGGAGCCATGTGGGGCTTAGCATGCCCCTCCCATTGAGACAAGTGTTGTGCACCCAGCTTGAGTAATTACTGGATGCTTCTGTATAAATGACTCATCTTCCCAAGCGGAATCTTGATAGGTAGTTCCCTTCATTTAATGAGATACTCAGAAATGGATCTATTTCCCTGTTGGTGAATTCTTGTGTTAGTGATGACTTAGAACTCCAATATGATTTTTAGTTCCTCATCAAGGATTTGGCAATATGGTTTGAACTAGGATCTTGTCACCTACTCTTCTTTAAGCATGAAACATGGAAAACTAGGTCGTACTTTCATTGAAGATGCAGGCGGCTCCAGTTTGTATGCCAGAGTACCAATCTTTGCAACACCTTATAACAACCATAGTACTTTGGTGATAATTTGTTATCCTTCTTGGCTTGCTTGGGGACATCTATTTGTATGTTTGTAATCTTAAAACACACCCAATCCTCTACTTCAAAAAATTCTTTCACCACGATGTTGATCTCCTTGTTGTTTCATGCAATTTTGTGCCATGGTGGTTGTCCTTTAATGGTGGAGAACTTGTTGTTGATTCTCGATGTGATCTTCACTTCTTGAACCTTAGTTTTCTTTTAGAGAAGTGATGGAAGGAGGTGTTATCCATAAAGTGCCATAAATGGTTAATGCATTTTTTTTTCGCGATTATGAAAGAGTGTTATACCACCATTACGCCAAGGGTAACCATTTGAACCATTGTGTTTGTTTGCTCGAGGAGACAAAACAATGAAGGGTAGCCTCTAGAAAATTTTTTCACTATCTGGTTTGTCCATCCCGGTGAGGGATGATAGGATGAGCTATGGAGCAATTGAGTGCCCAAACAAGAAAAGAGCCAAAAGAATTAAATCCAAAATGTCTAGTGAAGATGGGATCTTAGTCACTTACAATAATATTTGAGTTTTATATGTGGATACAAATTGTCTCCATGAATCGCGATTGTGGCTGGCTGAATTTGAAGGGATGAAAGTGCACAAAGGGTGTGCGTGCTTGGTTAGTCATCAACCATGATTACACCTCTTTCAGCAGGACTTTGGTAACCACAGTGAAATCCATGGAAACCTCCTCCTAGCCAGATGGGATGGATAATGGTTGTAAAATGCACCTAGGGTCTTAATTGTTTTCCTGCTTATTTTGTTATGGGCAAATTGCATACAAAACTTTGAACATCAGTTTAAAGGCCACTAAAGTCTTCTTGACTCTATGGTAGGTTTTCAAAAAATCCCGAGTTCCCTCCTACTAGAGGGGTATGCAATTCCAATAATACCTTTTATTTGGTTGGGAGTTATTAAATAAATATAAGCGATATTTGTACCATAGTGAATCATTTTCCATGTAAATGTATCTAATGCTTTGGAATCACGATTGCAAACTTTTGAATGAGAGTCCACACTTTTCGTCATTCTTCCATTCATCCCTTGCTTTTATTATCAAATCGAGTTGGATGATGGGATATATGAGAGGCCTCAACATCTTCATCCTTTAGGTGAGAGTGCATCTTCCACGACATTTGCTTCTGCTTTTGTAGAGGATTTCAAAATCATAACCCAATATCTTGGTTACCATTTTTGTTGTTCTTCTAAAATAGATCATATCTTGGTTACCCATTTTTGTTGTTCTTCTGAAGATAGTCTTTGTTCCAAGAAGTATTTAAGACTATCATGATCTGTTTTGACCTTGAAGTGCCTACCTATTAGGTAAGGATGCCATTTCTTCAATGCATGTAGTATTTTCATAATTTCCTTCTCATAAATGGGTTTGTGTAAGTCCTTTCCCTTGAGTGGTCGACTTTAAAAAGCCAGGGGCTTTCCTTCTTGCATTAGGATAGCACCAATTCCATTTCCCGAGGCATAACATTCCACAATAAAGGTTTTTGTGAAGTCTGGAGTGGTCAAGACAGGAGCTTTACACATCACCTCTTCAAGTTGTTCAAAAGCTTTAGTTTCCTCTGGAGTCCATGAAAATGCATCCTTCTTAGTTAGTGTCATTAAAGGTGATGATATTCTTCCATAGTTCCGAACAAACTTGCGGTAGTAACCAGTCAAACCCAAAAATCCTCTAAGATTCTTCAATGTTTTGGGAATCGGCCAGTCCATCATGGCCTTAATATTGTTAGGGTCTACCTTGAAACCTTCATGAGATACAATATGACCCAAATACTCTACATCCTTTACTCCAAAGAAACATTTGGATGGTTTGGCATATAGTTGTTTCTCCTTTAGTAGTTGTAGCACCTTGTCAACATGTTGCACATGATCCTCCCAAGACTTGCTATAGATTAGTATATCATCAAAAAATACTAACACAAATTTTCGAAGGAAGTGCTTGAAAATGGAATTCATCAACCCTTGGAATGTGGAAGGTGCATTTGTAAGGCCAAAAGGCATGACCAAAAATTCATAATGGCCTTCATGAGTTTGAAATGTTGTTTTGGGATATCTTCTTCCTTCATTCTGATCTGATGATACCCTGAACAAAGATCCAATTTTGTGAAATAGATTGCTCCATGTAGTTCATCTAACAATTCATTAATGACAGGAATGGGAAACTTATCTTTAATAGTGATCTTGTTGAGCCCTCTATAATCTGTGCACATACGCCACGAGTTATCTTTATTGAATACCATTACAACTGGTGCAGAGTAATAACTTTGGCTAGGTATAATAATTCCATCCTCTAACATTTCTTCAACCATGCGCTCAATTTCACTCTTTTGGGCGTAAGGGTATCTATATCGCTTGATGTTAGGAGGAACACTCTCAAGAATTAGGTGAATTTCATGATCATGATTTCGATTGGGTGGAAGACCTTTGGGAATATCTTCAAATACTTTTGAATGCTTATCAATGATCATTTTGGAGATCTTGAGCAATAGATGGCTTAAATGTTTGAACATCTAGTGAGCATAGTTGTGCAATAATGATTTGATGCCCCTTTTTGAATAATGTTTTCATTCCCTTAGAGCATATTACCTTACCGGGTTTTCCTTTGATACCTCTAAACTCAATTTCTTTTCCTTCCATTGAAAATTTCATGAAAATTAAAAGCCACTATTCCTAATGATTGTAACCATTGGATTCCTAGTACAACATCTACACCACCCATGGGTATAGAAATCATTGGACTATTCATTACATATTCCCTGATAGTAAGATTTATCTTATTGCATTTTCCTGAGCAATTGATAGTTCCTCCATCTGCAATCATTACTTGAAAATCTGGCGCTGGATCTACAAAGAAATTGAGATCTTTGGCTAATTTATAGTGAATGAAATTATGAGTACTGTCAGAATCAATTAGCACTATTACCTTTTTCTTTTTGATGTATCCTTCAATCTTGAGGGTTTGAGGAGTGCTAATTCCATCCCATGCATTACACGATATCGTGGGAGTCAACTCTTCAGAAGAAATTTCTTCTACGTTTTCATCTTTAGATGGTTCTTGTTCTTGTTCTTCTTCCTCTTCACAATCTATGTATAATAATGTCTTTTCACCACACTTATGTCCCTTACTATACTTGTTGTCACAATTAAATCATAAACCTTTTGCCTTTATTTCCTCCAATTGTTGAGGTGTTAACCTTGTAGGTTGAGGTGTTTTAGAATAAGGAACATTGTTCTCTCTATAGATGTTAGGATTGGTCCTTCTAGTAGCCATAGCCATGTTTTTACTTTCAACGTTTCTTGCCACCTTAAATGAATTCTCCAATGATTTGGGTTCCCAAAGGTGAACCTCATGTTGAATGTTATCCTTTAAAGTTCCTATGAATACATCAATCAAGTGCTCATCTGGAATATCAGTTACCTTTATATTCAATCTTTGGAAGTTCTCAATTTGCTCGGTAACTGAACCCTTTTGCTTGAGATTTATCAATTGGCTAAAGAAGGTATTGCTCCTTGTATCGTCATAGTGTGATATCATTTCTTCCATGAAAATTGTCCAAGTGACAAGTGATTTTTGAGAACAAAGCCATCGATACCATACAAATTGATTAGGTTCTAAATATAAATAAGCAATTCGTACCTTTTGTGTATGTGGCACATTATGGAGATCAAAGAATTGCTCCATCTGAAGTATCCATGTGATTGGGTCCTTG
>SNQJ01S0012610.1:152520-165685 GCA_010110895.2 Picea sitchensis | reverse complement strand
CATGCGCCGCAAGTCTAGAAATCCATGTACTTACCCAACCTGCGCTTTGGAAGACATGCAGGATCAATTTCAAGGTCTTCATACTGAGTGCAGACGCATGGAGGATCGTTCAGAATCGAGACACCGAGAATTGCAGCAGGAAAATCGAGTAATTCGGGATAATGTGGTCGAGGTCCAAAATAAAATGCAACAATTGGAGATCAGACATAATCAGGAACTGGCTACTGTACTTAGGGGATTCAACTGCAACATGAGGTAGATAGGAGAACTCAACCAACATGTAGGCAACCCCCAACAACAATCTCGCTCAACAGGCACAAATGAATCCTGGATTCCATCAACTTTTCACTCGGTGGAAAACAATGATCAACATGTTCCAATGGCTCCTGGATTCTTTGATTGCGTCTGGGAAGGAGATAATCAAGCTCAGAATCAAGGGGAAGCAGCCCAAGTAGAGGAGAATCATGCACCATATCGGGACAATCCACGCTCACCCCACACTTAGCTCGGGTCCTCCATGAATTGCAAATTTATATTTTTTCTGAATAGCTTTATAGCCATTTTCACATGGAAAATTTGTAGTCCACGTAGCACAATGGACATTCTCCATTCTGGCATAAAAAGGCCTGTTTGTAATCACGACATTAGCAGAATAACATAACCCTGTAGCCTGTTCCTTTTTGTAATTCTGGCAATTTTTGATAATACATAAAAACACCCGTTTCTGTTAAAAAAAGAAGTGTGTTGTGAAAACTAAGAAAAATTGTAATTTTTCAGTGAGATAGCAATGGTACATGTCTCATCGAAAATTTGATATCCAATAATGATCATTGAGTACATTCGACTAGGTATTGAATGTTGTAAACTAGAAACCTTGTAAAGTTGCATAAGTTAGTTGTAACATATATAAAATTAATATTCACTTTAAAAAATATGTCCTAAATTTTGATGTTAATGAGAAGAGATCTTAATGGACCTACAACAGTCCAATAGATAATGTTATAATTGAGTTATAATTGGTCAAGGAAATGAAAGAGTAGGTTGTCATAATTAAACAAAATTTTAAAGGTAACTTAGGAAATTTTAAAGGTGACGTAGGACATGCAAAAAAGTTATGTAGGTAAGAACAAAGTACATAGAGAATTTAGTGGTAAGGATCATGTTTTCCTTAAAATGAATCCAAGGAAGGAAGATCCCACTGAAGCTTGGAAGTTGTGCCAAGCTAGCTCCTTATATTATGGACCTTTTCAAGTCCTAGATAAGACATTAACTATTGCATATAAACTTTCCTAGATAAGACATTAACTATTGCATATAAACTTTGCTTTGCTTACTAATACTCCGGTTCATAAAATATTTCATGTTTTTTTTGCTTAAGTAATATGTACATGATCTTAACTTCATAATTAATTGGCCTTTGATCAAAGTGTAATTGAAGGGAGAATTCCAAATAGAWTCAAWATGCATTCTTGACAAGAAAGTAATATTGCTTCGAAATTAAGCCAATGAGCATGTAAAAGTGCAATGGAAGCATTGTGGTTTAGTAATCCGTAAATGATGAACTTGTGGCATGYCCATTTCACCAACATGGATGACTATTGCGGAATAAATTTATTCTTTTCTCTGRATGCAATTCTAAGTACTAATCCTCAACAKGTATATAGGATGGCTCTGCCAATGAATGCTATAAACGATACTCAAACCATCAAATTGTTGTAGGTTGACTGGGATTAAACAAGCGGACACCAGGGTGATGTTGATTGCAATGAAGATGGTCTCTGCTATAAATAAGTCATGGTTGGAAGTTAAGTCATGGTTGGAAGTTTTCTCCTTGCAACCAATGGGATTCTTCACGTTTTATCTTCGCATTCATTCATAAGGCAACAATCAACATGCTCAGAATTTTAAAAAGAAAACGAGCACTATGATTGCCATGGCCACGATGTGAGCTTCAGAGTTGAATTTTTAGAATGTTGTGTACTCCAATTTATTTGCATGGTTCCATTGTGTGATCTTTCCAACAGGAAAGTACCTTAAATTTATACCTCCAATTATTTTATCTCAAAATGTCGCTGCCCATGAACTCACTACCACTTTACCCTCATGTGTGCCTAAATTATAATTCATTGGGTTTTCATGAAGGACACACACATCTTATTGGGGAAAATGTATATACAGCATTTTTTGAATTAGAAGTTAGAATATTATATTTTTCCAACCATTCAAAATGTTCTCCAACTTGTAACCTTTGCCAACCTACATCAAGTAACTAGTGAGATTGAGAGCTATGAGAACCTATAATGAGCTCGATTATTTGTGGGGTTGCTAGAAGATGGAATTTGACTAATTATGGATGAGAAATACATGGCCATAAGTGAGTTGTGAGGTTATGGAAATATAAAAACCTGCAACCCATATACATATGCTAAGAATTAATTGTAGTCTAGACAAGGTTTGAAATCTAGTGTTTTTATATAGTTTGATCACATTGGAACACTTGTTGAGATGGACTGCTTGAGGGACCATGTAGTAGAGAAGGGAGACACTTGACCTTGTGTTGTTCTTGGCTAAGAGGAAGAGGTCCATCATTTATTGAGTGCTAGGTGAGATGCTTGGAGGAGCTTGTAATGCTATAATTCATGGTAGTTGTGTAGTTCTAGTTGATCCTTCAACACTATGGCTTGGGTTAAGCAATAAATATATCCCAATATGTTTTATGTTGCCCTTATAGTTTTAGAAATTAGAATGGAGGTGGTATTTACACAAATTTCTATGATTAGGAGGTGAATCACTCCTTTGCAACCAATTTGATAGTTTTTTTTTTTTAAGAATGATAATTATTTCTTTATGTTTTGTGTGTTTATCTTTGTTGTATTCTTGTCATTTGGTTCAATGAATTATATTTCTTATATGAATTATGTCAATGTAAATGTTTGGTTTGATGGTAAAACTTTGTTGACAAAATATGTTAAGAATTTGGATGAATTTTGTTTATGCACGTTAAATTCCACATATAGTTGCATTATCATAGTGACATGTGCTATTGGATGTTGAATTTATTTTTTATGTTGAGATATCCATCTAGTTAATGGAGGAATTGTGAGATGATGTCAGGTGGGTACCCATATTCCAACATGGAGAGCATGGGTGGGTATGCCACACCATACACCAAGTCATTATCTTTAGTACTTATTTGGGTATGATTTGCTCATGATCAGAGATGGATGATTGTTTAATTTTCATCTATTTTATTACTTACTTGAATGGAAAATGGACTTGTGGGGGTTCTTTCAAGGGTGTATCATATTTTGGGGTTTGGAGTCTTGAAATTTTTTAACATATTTTGTGCATTAAACGACCATTTTTGGGGGTCAAAACTTTGTAAACAAAGTACCCAACCTCTTGAAGTTCTTCTACTTGTTGAGATCTTTCCAACAATCACCCAATGGAAGTCTTTATGAGGAAGTTATGCCTTCTACAAGTTGACTTATGCTTTGACCACCATAATACCAATTGGACGTTAGGTCAATGCCCATTACTCACACATTTAGAGCTAGTTACATGTGGACTTTCAAGAAGATCCTAGAGGTCCATAACATTAACCCAATTTGGAGTTGAGGCATGCAAAAACCCTAACATTAGATGGCCACTATCGTGATATGTTAAATATTGAGCCACAAGGAAGGGGTTTGGGTCATATTGTATTGATTTATTGTTCCATATATGAGCAAAGTAAAGGAGTGGGATATTGTGAGAACAACAAATCAAGTAAAAGACCATGTAGCACCCATTCAAGCCACAATATTATTGCAAATCGATAGTGATTCCATCTTTCTTTGTATTTGCATTTTATATACTAGAAGAAAAGATCAAGGCATAGTCTTCACTTTCGGTTCCCTTGTTGATTTTGCCATGGTACATCTTTTGTTCATTGTGTGGATGTTGTGGCCACTTTATTGTTGTCGCTTATTTTTTGTATTCTAGATTTATTTCATCCTTTTGAGCACTATGCTTATAATATTACATTTTAGTCATAAGTAAACATTGCATAATAGAGGAAAACCTTGTAGTGTTTTGTAGTAATTTGTAAGATCTCCTATGATGAAATGTTCACTGGAATATCTATGGAAGTTTACAAATCAACTTGACTCACCTCTAGAATATTGGAGTGTGAGTTTCCTTAATGCCATTAAAAATACCTTGGACAAGTTTGTTTTTTTAGCTCAAGAAATAAGGGATCTACTAGCTTCTACTGTGTGTTGAATTTTATTTATGCAATGGTCTTTTAGAAAATAAACATGTTAGATTGTAATGGTTATAATTAGAACCATATATTTGACCATGAACACGTTGTGTTTCCATGTTGGGTTTATTTTGAGCATGATCATTTAATTGACTCACGTATAAAGGGTAAATTGTTATCCTGATTAGATTCTTAGATAAACAACCACAAATGTACAAAGCTTTTGTATTGGAATAATTCAAATATAGATAATTAATAGGCATATCCAATCTTGAATCAAATTGATCCCAAACCCCAAGAATCAACATATGTTCTAGATCCATCTTTTGAGGAGACTAGAGATGTTCTTGTTCTATAAACATAGTATATCTACATAGGTTGAACACCTCAAGGAAACCACTCACACACGCATATCAAATATCAGTACACCAATGTATTACATGGTTAAAACCCTCAGAGAGGGAAACAATGCACAACCCCAAGCAACATCGCCACTTGAGGTAATATATTAATGTAAAAGGAAAATAATTTACATATGAGTTTCTCATAATTGATCATCATCAAGTGACCCTCAATCCTCTTTAAATATAGATCATGGACCAATCAAGTGTTAAGCCACATATCAATATAGTTATTAATATCGAGGAGAATATGAATCATCAAATTGTTGGGGATTGGGTGTAACCCGACACAAAACAGACAAACAATATTGCAGATAATCGAAGAGGAAATAAGATTTTGAAGATAAAAGGTGGTGTCTAAAGACACCGTTATAGCACTTAAGCACAACACATTGTGATCAGAACATCGCAATGCATATTGGACATCTTGTACACAACAACGGTATCACCATGATGATAATGACCCATTGGGCCTTTTATAGCTTCAAAATCTAACCAACTTCCTTGAAATCGGGAGGACGTTGTCCACATATAACTGTCGGTTGTTAGAGTTGACTCCGTCAAATCCGTGTTGTCCAGTCGACTCGATAAGTATGCTTGACCTGATCATCCATGCATCCAACTCGTAGTCGATTTCTCGGTTGGTCGATCCACCAACCGACTATCTTCGATTGTTGGTCGACTATCCGACTGACAGACTTGTTGACTACTTGACCGACTAATGTAGAGATTTGGTCGATCGCTCGACTGATTGTTTCCAGATGTCGGTCGATTGCCCGAATGACTGATTCCAGGAGAAGTGTGATGAACCATCAGAGCTTGATGCTCCAACACAAATCACTTTATATCTAGAGCATAATCATGACCATTAAACTAGATAATTACAATACACACTAAAAAAACACATTTTACATAAAGACACATTAAACCAAGTTGACTTTAACTAACTCTCGAGTGTCTAATTATCCTAACAATTATTACTTGACTAGAGAAAATGAAATCATTATTATTTGTTGAAGTAAGTGGAAAAATAAATTTAACCCCTTCTAAAATGTTGAAGGATGAAACACTATCATACTTAGTGGAGAGATAGCAAACTTTGATGCAATTAACACCCAAGCCCATATACAAAAGATACATTGAAATATATTCTTAAAAAGAAAGAAAGAAAATTGTTAACACTACATGAATCTCTGATCACAAACCCAAAAAAAATCACTCCCCATGAGCACAAAGATTGAAAATCAAAACACTTAAACCTTAATGCAAGATCAAGTTTTGGTAAGATAGCTTAAGTGCATATTCTAATACAACCTATATATTTAAACTCCTATAGTTGGGCATAATTTGCTCTCCATTGTATATATACCAATTTCTTGAATCAATATAAAATTTATCTTCCTATTAAAAATAAAAAATCATGGCCATGAAGAAGACGCAATGGTTTAATATTAACGCAAGACAATTTCTAACGTGATGGAATAATGCATCAAAGGCTATGAACGCTATAATAAGTCATACATTTCATGTATATAGATGAGTGTATCGTCTTAAAGCCATTTTTTTTTTTTAGAAACTCAGTTTATCCGATGAAGATAATTTATGTGTATTATATAATTTTGTATATATGAGATGTATGATGTATTATGTTTAATGGTTAAGAATATGTGTTTCCTTCTAGGAGGTCACATGATCAAATCCAGAGGGGATAGGGTATGTACACTTCCATAGACTTTAGTAGTCAAATCCTTGTGCAAAGGGAGTCCCTTGTCCCACAAACAAAGGGGTCTCATACACCAATTTGGTGTCTATATCTTTTAAACGGGTGAATGGGAATGTTGAACGCAACATTTACTCATAAACATGAAAAAAATAAGAAATGAAAAAACTAAACAATCTGTAGTGAAAGAAACTTATGTTTCAATATGTATTCATAATGTCTCAAATACAGGAATAATAGCCTAATCTCTAAAGTCGACCTCCCTTCAGCACTGTGGCCTCTATGGGTTTAACAGTCATGAGATCCCAAAGAAATGGATTGAAAATCTATAGAATCTCTACGTCAAACCAAATACAACAACTAAAGATCTAGATCCTATTTTTATTTTTATGGAGTCAATCCATATCCTTCTGTTGGTCTTTGACAACTCCTCCTGCTTGCTGGAAGATGCCAAATGCCTTTTAAAATATTCAACAACAACTGTGCATCAAATCATCTTCTTTCTCACAATTTGAAATTGTCTTCTTTCTCATTGAGGATTCACAGGTTGGCAACGCAATAGGTGTAAAATGGTCAACAGATGTTGCAAACACCTGTAGAAGGCAATTTGTACTGTGATTTTTGAAAACTGGATTTAATTATGATTTGGGGGTTGATATCTTCGTTGCTTCTAAACTAATAATGTTGCTCCCAATGTTGGAGAGGGTCTGATGATACCAGAATCTTCATATGCATGCTTTCATACCCTTAGGCAAAAAATAAAAAACAGAGTATAAGTAAAATAGATGTAGTTGAGCTCCTGTAGGTTACTTTGATTGATGTTGACTGTATAATCTTGCCCTGTTTCTTCTGCTTGACAGACTTTTCATGGCTAGGTTGTCCATCTGGATGTTGAGGAGATTCAACGCTACCTGTTGAACTGTCTCATCATTCATCTTAGTATTCTGTTGCAGATTCTTCTTAGAATTGATCTCAGGATAAAAAATAGGTCCTAGAAAATCTCCTTCCAAGCTCCCTAGTGCCTGGAATACTCGGCGTTGTTCAAGCCATTTGATAGCAAGTATCTTAAATCGTATATTTCCACCTTCTAGCTTTTCATTTTTGAAAAGCCTGAAGAATATGCACTTAAATTTAACAGGAAAGACAAAATATCCAGTCATTTCTCGAATCTTGACTTTTCCCCGACCCTCCAATGTAGTTACTGCAGCAAGATATCCATTTTCCTTAGTCGCCTGAATGCGTGACACGCCCTCTTTCAGTTGCAAAATGATGGAACGTTGCAGAAGCAATCCAGAATTCAGTCCATCTGGTGATACAACCACATTTCTTGTCATTTCAATCTCAAAAGAAAGACATGATTTTTTCCTTCTCTGGCCCTTACCCCTTTGCCCCAATTGTGATTATTTGTGCATCTGATTAGAAATAGAACAACCAAGGCTCCTCAGAACAAGCATATATTAATGAATGTAGAGCCGAAGCGAGGTCAATTGAAAAATGCATGCAATGACTGATAATACAGAGTTGGGTTCCACAGCACCGACACACTGACCAATATCCAGAGTCTTATGGATTACACATTGTCATTTGTCAAGCACCACCTCTGCGCACTGTAGTGCAACAGTTATTACCTCAACCTTTGCCATGGAGTCCTCTCTATTTTCTAGAATGTCGATGATCTGAATAGCTTCTCTGCCTACGAATCGGGCACCTGGCATTTACGTTGTTTTCCTCATGGCTTTTAGCTCATCCACGTCTGCAATACCTGGAAGTTGTCTGTGTTTTGTTGATTGTTGTCGATACCTGTCTCTTGATGTGTAATGAGGCATCGAACATCGACGTCTTAAACCCTGCAACTTGACAACAACTCAACACCTGCACAATCTTGGCACCTGCGTTCTGTGTAGTTAAAATCTGTGTTTTAAATTTTTTATCAATAGGCATAATCTCATATGAATCGGGCAACTACACTTTATAGTGTTTTATATGCCCCAAAGCTCCTATGACCATTTGATAAGTTGAATGAGACAAGGCCTCATGGGCTTGGTGCTAAGTGTTAGGCTTTGATATAACTTGGGCCTGTGGGCCCCCCAGAATTTTGGTCATTTCTATAAATCCCGAAAGGCCTAATTTGGCTTAAAAAGGCTCCATATGCATATTTTGTAAACCTCTGCATAGATTTAGATTTAGACTTAGGATAGTGACTAGATTTAGGCTTAGAACTTTAGGTTTAGACTTAGGATACTACATAGTGTGACCTAGGGTTAAGCCACTTTAAAGCACACCACTTTTAATAAAAAGTCCATGAAAAACCAGGAATACATCCAGATTAAAGATATTGGACAACATTTCTTATTTGTAGGTCAAGAGGCCGAAGCCAGAGAATTTTGATTGAAGCTGGTCAAGACTAGATAAGAAATTTAGAGGTCATGAAATAGGCAAAAGCTTCAAAATTTGACAATTTAGCACGAATATGTTAAAGACATTTTCAAAAATATACTTGTAATTTTGAGAGCTAACATTTGGCTCCAGCTGGGATGGATACCTCCCTGTGGGGCTCCAAGAACCTAGTAGTTCCAGTTGCCTTGTCCATTGGGCTATGGAGTCATCTGGCCTGTGCAACCGATCTCTGTGCACCTTCAAAAACTACCATTATTCTAGCACATTGACTACTACTTCTGCTGCAAAATGGAAGAAAACAAATTCTATAGAAAATAGTTTATTTCATGCACTACCCTACTCTAACCAGGTCTACAATTTGGTTAAGAAAATGATGACTTCCATAACAACCATTCAAGCAACTTTAAAACTGAGATTATCTTATCTCTATCAATGATTAACAAATGATATCTGAAATGTAGCAACAATGATATGAACTCTTTGATGAAACAATACTCACACGGAAGTGTTGATGAGTTAAAGAAATCTGAAATCTTCGGGTGATCTGAAATGTATAACTCCATCAAGGCTGCGACCGGGTCTTTGAAACCGAGATCAGAAACATGTTGATCCATGGAAAACACCTGCTTAACCATGACTTCTTCTCTGCTGGAAGACTAATGACCCTCTAATTGTATTATGATCATATCTTGATCATCAATCACTACAACTTCCTCTTCAGAATAGTGGTCAGAGGATAATGATAAAACCGTGTTTAAATCATAAGGATTATGATTAGCTACAAACATGTAGTTGTCAATGCAGTCATCAACTATTTCATTTTCAAGAATTTGACATGCATACCTGTCCATTGAAACATCTGCAAACACTAAAGAATCTAATTCACAATCTGAAATAAACTCACATGCTTGTTGTTGTTCTAAATCTGCTTCACATTCATTACCTTCCTACTCAAAATCTGAACCATACTGACATTATGCTTGCTCATGTGCATGTAGATTTTCAAAGTAAACCCGCTCTCGGATCCTCCTGGAAGCACGAATGTTCTCCTCAATGTCTTGAGCATCTTCAAACAAGCTTCTTAAGGATGAGGACTTCCTTTCTAACAGGAGAAGGGAAAGCTCTAAATGCAGACCCATAACATAATACACCATGGCAACAGTCTTTGTAGGTCGGACCTCCAAAGGCATATCATGGTAAATGTTGTAGAACCTTCGATTGAAGACAGGAAAAGCTTCGTTCTCCTCTCTCTTTAAAGCATAAAAATCAACAAGATACAAATCAAAATATTTGTTCTCACCCCAATACTTTGAAAAATCATTTGACAACTCGATACAAGAGCCAATAGAATCAGCTCTCAAATCCTTAAACCATATTGCAACATCTTTGAACAAAGTTTTGGAAAACAATCTCATAATAACATCATCATGTATAATCTTGAATTGATCAAGAAAGTTTTCAAAGGCTTCCAAATGCCTCTCGGTTGTGACATGATCCTCTCCATAAAACTAGGGAAGATATTCAAATAAATCAAGAGGATAAGGGTTAAGGAGATATGGTAGCCTTAAAGGCTTGAACAACTTATTTATGATTTTAGTTTGAAAAGTTGTGGGTTGATCATGAGGATAAACAAGTTGATTGGAAGGCTCAATAATAAAAGCAAAAGTTGATGAGATATGGATAGGTTTTGAAATAGCTTCAATCTCCTCGAGCTTACATGGTTGACCATATCCAAGAGAGATTTGAATATAAAGATAATCTTTATGAACAAGTTGAAGTAAAGCTACTGACTCAACATCTACAATACAATCAGTAAGCAGATCTTCTTCTTCTAATGATGGATATATAAAAGAAGGTTGATGATCATTCGAATAAACAAAACACAAGATGATCCTCTTTACATGTGAAGGGGAAATTAGGAAAGAGATGATAAAGAACAACAAAAGTTCATGTAGAAGACTAATGAACTGATACCTGGATTTACATTTCACCCCCTTCATCTTTTTGTCAACCGGATCCTCCCTAGTGGAGTCTTTGAATCATGGAGTCACCAGGCAGACGATTACAGTCGATCTCTATGTCCTCCCTTTGTTTTCCATCAAAAGTAGGATATGTGCCGTTCTCCCAGGGAAACTAGCTCACTTATGTTCCCCGACAACGACGCCATTTTGTCAACACTCCAAGAGTCTTTCCCTAACTGTAAAGGGAATGAGCTTGCTAACTTAAAAATGATTTGAATAATGTATAAACTAGATCAAGTTGGATGAATTGATATGCTCTCATTCACTCATAAAACACATGGATACACTCAAAAGTAAAAGGCCTTCAACTATATTTCTTCAGAAAGTTTGATTAAGATGTGGACATATGAAGAATGCTCATCATATCTGTAGAATCACATACACAGAATTGCATGTGTGAATGACTAACTATAACAGACATTTATAAGCTTAGTCTTATCAGTGAGGAGATGAGATGATAGTCATCTATCATTAGATAAAAATAAACAATGCACACGACATTTACTCGTAAACATGGAAAAGATAAGAAATGGAAAAACTGAACAATCTGTAGTGAAAGAAGCTTATGTTTCAATATGTATTCATAATGTCTCAAATACAGGAATAATAGCCAAATCTCTAAAGTCGACCTCCCTTCGACACTGTGGCATCTATGGGTTTAAATAAGCTTTACATAACAGTCATGAGATCCCAAAGAAATGGATCGAAAATCTATAGAATCTCTAAGTCAAACCAAATACAACAACTAAAGATCTAGATCCTATTTTTATGGAGTCAATCCATATCCTTCTATTGGTCTTTGACAGCTCCTCCTGCTTGTTGGAAGATGCCAAATGCCTTTTAAAATATTCAACCACAATTGTGCATCAAATCATCTTCTCCTTTGACCAAAACAGAATTAAATTTGAAATTGTCTTCTTTCTCGTTGAGGATTCACATGTTTGCAGCGCAATAGGTGTAAAATGGTCAACAAATGTTGCAAACACCTATAAAAGGCAATTTAAACTATGATTCTTGAAAACTGGATTTAATTCTGATTTAGAGGTATTACTATAATTTATCTGTATTACTACTTATTTTTATGATGAATCTATTTAAAATTAAAAATATCTTTTGTTTTTTGGAAATCCTATTCATATTTTCAAAAAAATAAAAAATAGACATATATTTTTGTAAATTAAATAATCAAATAAATCTATTTTCCTATAAAAAAGATCCATACTTTAATTCAGTTTAATAGAATAAAGTAGAATTTAAATATTATTATTAATTTTACATGTGACATGAGCCAGAATGAATATAATATGGAGAAAACTCTCAAAATCATACTTATTGTCAAGGAAAACCAATCCAACTTTAAAAGAAGAGAAAACAAGAGAATATATTCAGTAATGACAGATAGAACGTGATGTGGGAATAAAAGAGAATGCTTAATCTATTATTATTCTTTAAATAATGGTAGATGGTTTTAGATATTTTTAGGTTTTCAAAATCTTGTTAAAATATCATAAAATGTATTATGGGTGGCAAAGAGTTTATTTATTAAATTTGATGATGATTTTAACAATGTTATGAAATGATTAATGTAAGAAGTGGGGTATGAATTTCAAAACTGAACCGCTCATCAAATTTGACGCTTTTGACAACTCTAGTGCCCATTCCAACAGTTTTAATGAAAAAAGTTGATGAGTAGGAAGAATTTGTAACTATGTTTGATGGGAAATTGCCTTGTGACAAGAAATTTGCCCACAAATTTCATCCCTGCTAAGGAGGATTTGAATTGGGAAGTAAATTTATCTATCAAATTTGATCATTTTAACAATGGCATTAATCATATTAACCATTTTAATTAATTCTAATGATGGTATGGGGGATTCTCATCAACACACAAGATGCCATACCTCAGGATTGATGTGGCCAACGATGGCCATCCAATGGCCACCATGGTCTTCTAAAAAGCAACTTGCCTTAATTAGAATATACACATGCCCATTTGACGTTGTTTTATCCATCCACAATGGACGTGGTAAAAAACAGTCCATTTACTTGTACCTACTCCTGCTTTACTTCTTATCATACCTTACTCGACAAATAGCCAAATTTAGAAGGCCATCTCGCTCCACTAAAACCTCTAGCTTGACTCAAAGAAAAAACAACCAATGTGGAGATAAATAAATAACTTAATTAAACTATATAAGTTTTTACTTTGACACATGTGGGCATGTCCGTGTATGAATAACGCATAATTGGCATCATGGCTTCATCGAGCAACCTATAACAAAGGGCATACCTTGTGGAAGTGACTATTTGTCCCATTTGAAGTTTAAATAACGATGTCGTGGGTAGGTAGATGTTTAGTTTATTTTTTGGTCAATATTAATTC
>SNQJ01S0012610.1:86867-152510 GCA_010110895.2 Picea sitchensis | reverse complement strand
TTCCTAAGCGAATTGATGGTTGAGGATATGCTTTGGAGTAGATCTTTTGTCGGTCTAGACATACCCCGAAGTTCCTTTATGATTATTTTGGAGTCCCTCAACACAATTAGAGTTTGAATATTCATATCTTGGGAAAGATTGAGTCCCATATAGGCTGCGAGGAACTCTGCTTTATTGTTTGTTGTCTTTCCCAATCCCCAAGCGTAATCGATTATTTTTTTCCCCTCGGAATCATAGATGACTCCCCCCACACGTGCCACCCCTCTAAAATTTGAAGGACATGGGGGTGGGATTTGATCCACTTATCTGTGCACGGGTCATGATACCATTTAATATGGTATCTCTGGGTGAAACCACACGTTCGACCACTACCTCGAGGTGTCCCCATGGCTCCAGGTAAATCCCTCATGAGAATTGAACCTTGCCCAACGGTGAAAAATTCTTCGCTTTCCACCATTGGATCCAACCCCTTTGGGATAGTTTTCACAACACACTCATTGCATGCACTAGGTAGTAATATAGGCACCCACTTGCACAATGGTCCTCTTTCTTATCACCAAGTTTCACCTAAGTGCTAGGTTCATATTTATAATTGGGTTTTATTTTTTATCTCCATCTTAATCATCTAGTGGATATCAAACTCTATATCAAAACCTATCCTTTTTGCACAATTTTGTGTTTTGGGATAATTTTCATTAAAATTTTAAGCAATCAACTATAGGCCTCTCACCTAACAAGGTCATTACATCATTTTACATGTAAGATCATTTGCACTATTTTGTGCACAAGTTCGTTTGCACCATGTTGTGTGTAAAGTAATTTGCATCATTTTTTGTGTAAGTTCATTTGTGCCATTTTGCATGTAAAGTTCATTTGCACCATTTTGGATGCAAATTTATTTGCATTGTTTTGCATGTAAATTCATTTGCATTGTTATGCATGTAAGAATAACCCCCTTAGGCTCTGAAGATATTTAAATGAAGGTTTTAAAAAATATTTCATTAACTAACCAACATTAGATGTGTGGTTGAACATAATCCCCAATAATGGCCCCAATACAAGAACTAGGTTCATGCTCATAGTTTATATCTATCACAATGTCAAGTTTTGTTGGTGGGTGTTGATTATGGATTCATTCATAATCTCAAAAGTAGTGTATACAATTTGTTGGGTTGTGGCTTAGTAGTTGGGACAAGACGTCATTACGCAAACAACCTATATTCAAATCTTGACGAGTGTAGAGCTCCTTGTGTGTGGGGTGAGGGGGAGGGAATTGTTTGACTTCTCGGAGTTGGTTTCCCTCCATCATCAAAGGGACTTAACACATATCCCACCAACCAAATTGGCTCAAATGGATGTCAATATGACACTTTATCCTATTTTTGTAAATTTTTGTGCTCTTTATGATCTATTACAACAAGAGTAATCATGAAATAATTCTAAAAGACAATGTCCCATTTTTATAACTATAAAACAAATGGTTGTTTTGTTTAAGTTCACTAGGTTCCAGGTATTACTCAGTTGCTTTCCTACTTTGGCATCAAGGGTTTACATGTGTTTGGGAGGATGGACCACATTTTCCCTTTTTGTTCTCTCTCATTGTCTTTTATTTCAGTAATGACTTAATTTATTGAATTAAAAGAACATCAAAGTAATTTATCATAAAAAAGAGTTTCTTTTTTGTCAAATAATAAACCTCAACAATGACATTTTTTTCTATGATGAAATGCACATCTCGAGGAAAACCACCAGGCATTTCCCCTCATTTCAAGGATGGGACCTAGGGTAAACTGACTAGTTGTTGTTTCGACAACCTAACCTTTCGGGGACATCGAGTGAGGCCTGCAATATTCATAGAGGCAATCAACCTAGGAAATCATCGTTATTTTAATGTTGTTGGAGAGCCTCATGGGCAACGACATTTGAGCTAAAATTATTGGAGGAGTATAAGTTTAAGGAAATTTCTTGTTGGAAATATTTCATAGTGGGACGATGCGAGGTGATTGGAGTACACAATATTATAAAAAAACAACTTTGAAGCTCACGTTGTGGCCATGGAAATCATAGTGCTCATTTTATTTTTAAAATTACGAGCATGTTGATTTTTTCCTTATGAATGAATGTGAAGACAAAACGTGAAGAATCTGTTTGGTTGGAAGGAGAAAACTTCCAACTATGACTTATTCATAGCAGAGACCATCTTCATTGAAATCAACATCACCCTGGTGTCCACTTGTTTAATCCCAGTCAAAGTCTTCCTACAACAATATGATGGTTTGAGTATTGTTTATAGCATTCATTGGAAGAGCCATCCTATATAGATGTTGATGATTCTCTATTGAGAGGAGTAGCACTTAGAATTGCATCCAGAGAAAAGAATACATTTATTCCGCAATAGTCATCCATGTTGGTGAAATCGACATGCCACAAATTCATCATTTATGGATCACTAAACCACAATGTTCCCATTGCACTTTTACATGTTCATTGGCTTAATTTCGAAGCAATGTTACTCTCTTGTCGAGAATGCATATTGAATCTATTTGGAATTCTCCCTTCAATTACACCTAGCCCAATTAATTATGAATTTAATGTCATGTACATATTACTTAAACAAAAAAACATGAAATATTTTATGAGCTAGAGTATTAGTAAGCAAGTTTATATGCAATAGGTCATGTCTTATCTAGGACTTGAAAAGGTCCATAGTATCAAGGAGCTAGCTTGGCACAACTTCCAAGCTTCACGGGATCTTTCTTGGCCTCACTTTAAGGAAAAAAATGATCCTTAGCACTAAATTTTGTATGTACTTTGTTCTTACCTTCATAATTTTTTTGCATTTCCTACGTTACCTTTAAAATTTCCTAAGTTACCTTTAAAATTTTGTTTAATTATGACAACCTACTCTTTCAGTTCCTTGACCAATTATAACTCAATTATAACATTATCTATTGGATTGTTGTAGGTCCCTTAAGATCTCTCCTCATTAACATCAAAATTTAGGACATATTTTCTTAAAGGGAGCATTAATTTTATATATGTTACAACATTTTTTTTTCCAGCGGAAAAATCGCACAAATTATATTAATATATAATTTTTCATCATTACAATATCTCATAAAAAATATCATGTAAATTCCCTCTTCACCCGTTATCAATAACAATGGACCAACCTTTCGGCGATTTATTGTCAACAGTGAGGCTCATCCTATCCTTGTTGTTCAAAAACAAATTTTCTTCTTATAAAAGTTACATTACAATAGAAAAAACCAGTGAGCCTGAGAAGCTTTAAAAGATGTCAAAATGTAAATCTGTTCCAATATTTTTCCCATCCCACGACACATATGTCAGTCTACCTCTTGTAGTCTCTATTGCTTGCTTCAAGCACTTGTCTGCCTCCATGTTTTCCTCCCTGAATATGTGTTGAAAATAAATGCCTCTGAATGACGAAATCAACTCCTTAATCTTGCCTTTCCAGCCTTCGATATTTATTGCTTGTAGATTTTTTTTTTTTTTTAGCCAATCTATAACTATCTTTGAATCGCCTATTACCTGGATGTCTAACTTCTTTGCTAAGAAAAGTGAAGCCCACGCACCCAACAATTCAGCTTTAGTATTTGTTCCAGCTCCGCCATTAAAATGCCACATGTAATTGGTCAAATCACTACAGAAAATGGTGCCACCTGCCCCACAACTTGAACCTCTATCCACTGAAGCACCGTCAAAAAATGCCAATGAATAACCATTTATCCTGAAAATAGAGTTTACTCTTAAGATTTTGGTTACCGTTTTTGTACCATTGGGAAAATTCTGGAGCATATTAAATGTCCTATGGGCTACTGACCAAGTAGAAGGCCTTTTACCTTCAAATAACAGGTTGTTACGCTTGAGCCAAATATGCCAACACACCAGCGCTGGAATTCTTTTTGTCATTGCCTTGTTACCAACCCATTCTTCCATTCACTAGTTTATGGAATTACCGGTCCAAATATATATTGAATTTTGAAGTTGAGCACACTTAGCCCAAACCGAAACAACAAATGGACAATGAATAAAAAGGTGAGCTATATCTTCGACATTTTGGTTACATAGCAGGCAAATGCCCAGCCCAATCCACCCTTTGGCTTGAAGTTTGTCCTAGGTTGATAATCTACCCTCCATCGCTAGCCAGAAAAATAGAGTAATCTTCAATGGAAGGCCCCATTTCCAAATGCTTTTCTTCCACCCCTGAAAAATCAGAAGGTTCATAGTTGAAAGGATAACATCATAAGCATTCTTCACCGAGAGGGTACCTGAGCCATCACCCCCAGACCACAAGATCAAATTGTTTGTTCCTTCCTGAAGAGAAACCCCTACCATTTTTAACTCTGTTGTGTACTCATCCCAGCTAGCTGCAAGAGTCCCCGTTAATCCCAAATCTGAGCTGCTACTCCAATAATCTGTGTGCACCCCAGGAGACCGAAGGATGGCAACTTGTGACAAGTTATAAATCTGAATGGAATTCAGGAAAAGGATAAGCTACGAATTTAGGATGGATCGGTTGCCTATACCTAGGATTTTGTCCTTGCCAATGATGATTTGTCTGCCATCTCCGGGCTTTCAACTAAGCCATTGAAATATAATGGGAAGAGATCAAATGAATTTGGCCCACATTCGAGAAATAGATCGGCAGTTGAAGGATGGCCCTCTAAGCTAGCCAATAAGAGATTTGTTATGAAAGTATTTATCAAATAATACCTGCTGCCAAATGCTTCTCTGTGTTATCAAACTCCAAAGTGTTGCCGAAATCAATGCCGAATTAAAAACATAAGGATTGAGAAGCCCCCAAACCCCATTTCATTTTGGTCTGGACAAGATCTCCCACCTGCAAAGATGAAAATGACACGAATCTGTTTTCCCATTCCACAAATAATGAAACACGAGCTTGTGAATATTGTTAAGGATGGTGCGAGGGATAGTCTCCAAGGACATCCAAAAAACGGATTGTCCTTCCAGCACGGATTTGATTAGGATGAATCTTCCCCCAAGAGAAAGCCACCTGTTATACCAACCTGAAATTTTTTGAGAAACTTTTGTAATCATCCAATTCTATGTGGACCTGTTTTTAAAAAAACCCGCTGGTACTTGAATCCAACTGACAGATTATTGAAGGTAAAGGGCATTAGGACTTTAAAAGGATTTAATTCAAAATCTGCAAGTCCTTCAGATAGAATAGTCATTTTGGCCACATTCATTGTGAGACCAACCGCATTACAAAAAAGATCAATGATGGACATAATTTCCTTCCATTCATGAATACACGCCTTAGATAAAATAAGGACATCATCCATAAAAATTAGATGTAAGATATTAGTCAATCGAGAAACATTTATACCTGAAATATTACCTTCCACCCTGTATTTCTTTAATGATAAACTGAGTCCCTCCATCACCAGGATGAAGAGAAGAGGTGATAAAGGGCATCCCTGGTGAACCCCCCTCTCACTTCTGAAAAAATCAGTAAGCTCCCCATTAACCAAGACTGCAAAGGATGTCGAAGTTAAGCAGGACATGATCTAATTAATCATCTGGAGACCCAAACCTATTTTAAAAAGTATCAGGCGAAGTTGGTCCCAATCTATACAATCGTAAGTTTTCCTTAAATCTAGTTTCAGGACTAGAGCTTTCAAATTCTTCTTTTTAATGTTGTGGATGGTTTCATGAGCTGTACCGATAGCTTCTTGAATGTGTCTTCCTTTAAGGAACCCCAACTGTTCACAAGAAATATTCCTGGACAGAAAAGGCTTAAGCCAATGCAACTCTACAATTTTTCTAGTTTACAACATTCAATACCGAGTCGAAAGCACTCAATGATCATTATTGGGTATCGACATTTCGATGAAACACATATCATCGCTAGCTCATCGAAAACTTACAAATTGTCCTAGTTTTCACAACACACTTATTGCATGCACTAGGTAGTAATATAGGCACCCACTTGCACAATGGTTCTCTTTCTTATCACCAAGTTTCACATAAGAGCTAGGTTTATATTTATAATTGGATTTTCTTTTTTATCTCCATATTAATCATTTAGTGGATATTAAACTCTAAATCAAACCTATCCTTTTTGCACAATTTTGTGTTTTGGGATAATTTTCATTAAAAGTTTAAGCTATCAACTATTGGCCTCTCACCTAACAAGGTCATTACATCATTTTTCATGTAAGTTCATTTGCACTATTTTGTGCACAAGTTCTTTTGCACCATGTTGTGTTGTGTGTAAAGTAATTTGCATAGTTTTGTGTGTAAGTTAATTTGTACCATTTTGCATGCAAAGTTAATTTGCACCATTTTGGATGCAAATTTATTTGCATTGTTTTGCATGTTGCATTGTTATGCATGTAAGAATAACCCCCTTAAGCTATGAAGAGATTTAAATGAAGGGTTTAAAAAATATTCCATTAACTAACCAACATTAGATGTGTGGTTGAAAATAATTCCCAATAATGACCCCAATACAAGAACTAGGTTCATGCTCAGAGTTTATATCTATTACAATGTCAAGTTTTGTTGGTGGGTGTTGATTATGGACTCATTCATAATTTCAAAAGTAGAGTATATAATTTGTTGGGTTGTGGCTTAGTAGTTGGGACAAGACGCCATTATGAAAACAACCTATATTCAAATCTTAACGAGTGTAGAGCTCCTTGTGTGGGGGGGTGGGGGGGGAGGTGTTTGACTTCTCAAAGTCAGTTTCCCTCCATCATCAAAGGGACTTAACACATGTCCCACCAACCAAATTGGCTCAAATGGATGTTAATAGGAAACTTTATCCTTTTTTTGTAAATTTTTGTGCTCTTTATGATCTATTACAATAGGAGTAATCATGAAATAATTCTAAAAGACAATGTCCCGTTTTTATAACTATCAAACAAATGGTTGTTTTGTTCAAGTTCACTAGGTTCCAGGTATTACTCGGTTGCTTTCCTACTTGGCATCAAGGGTTTACATGTGTTAGGGAGGGTGGACCACACCTTCCCTTCGTATTCTCTCTCATTGTCTTTTATTTCAATAATGACTTGATTTATTGAATTAAAAGAACATCAAAGTAAGTTATCATAAAAAAGAGTTTCTTTTTTGTCAAATAATAAACCTCAACAATGACATTTTTTTCTATGATGAAATGCACATCTCGAGGAAAACCACCAGGGATTTCCCCTCATTCCAAGGATGGGACCTAGGGTAAACAGTATGGTTACAGTTTCGACAACCTAACCTTTCAGGGACATCAAGTGAGGCCTGCAATATTCATAGAGGCATTCAACCCGGGGACTTAACCCTACAACCTCCTACTTGTAGTTTGCAACACTCAACAAGTTGACCTAATCCATTGGGCTAACACTTGATTTAAAACAATTCCAATTATCATTAAAACAAATTTTTGTCTCTATCCAACACCAAATTCACATATAACCTCAATGACTACAATTCCATGCATAGGTTGGATTTAACTCTTAGTTAGCACTATGTTAGTGATTCCATTGATGCTCACTTCAGATTATGTATTTCCTCCTCTCTTGTAGTTTCAATGGTTAGAGGTAAGGTATAGTTTCCTCCTCTCTTCCCTATAACCAAGTCTCTGCTCATTTCCACTATGGACACTAAAAAAACTGCAATCTCACCTAAGAAGAATCTAGCTATGGCCAAGGTCCTAGAAACCACCACCTTGAATATATAAGGCTTTGTGTGTGACCTCAAAAATTAATCAAAGGGTGTGCCCTTTCCCTATATCTGGCGATAGAAGCATGTACCAAGAGGGAAGATTAAAAACGACATTTCTTTCAAGGAATCATTGTTCAACTGCACTAGATTTGTTGATGACAATGGGCCATTGACATCTTCCATGCCTTCTTCTACAACCACCCGTGTGGAAAAGGTGGTAGTAATCACATACATGGTTATGAAAATTGAGTGGGTTAAGTAGGAGATTAAGCATCTCTAGGACTATGGAACATTATACATATTTAACATTTTTTGGCCTCCATTGAAGCAATTATAGACATGGACTGCAGTGTCATGGAGTTCCTTTGTCATGAAAGTCATTACCATTTATCCTACTCATAATGATTCTTTGTCTTTGTGATCAATTCTGATGAGGATTGCTTGAAATTTGTAGTGTGTGGCTCGTGGTTTATGGGAAATGTGGGCCTCTTCATGTAACCTTGACACCTTGACTTCAACTCAAATAATGAAGACCTCACCATGGTTCATCTTTGGGTTAAATTGTTGAATTTACCCCTTGAATTATGGAACCTTCAACGCTTGGAAGCCATTGGCGATGGGATGGGAGAATATGTTTTTCTTAGTGAATCCATTAGGGTTAAATACTCCACTACCTTTTCTTGTCTATGTATTAAAGGGGCTACCACATCAAGTAGTTTTGACATATTGTTATCTCCAAAGTCTGCACAAGACTGCTATGGCACAAAGCTACGACACCTCAGTTATTGAAATGGTTGATTGGTTTGATAATCGATCAAGTAGTTTGGATCATTTGGATGGGTATGAGTCTGGTTAGAATATTTCAATTAAGTACGGATAATCAACAAAATTTCATTTAGTCTAGGGAATTCACACTAATTGATCAGATAAAAATAGTATTTGGATATAGATGAAAAAACAAAGAAGACACGAACACAAGTTAACAATATGTTTACTTATGTGCGAAATATTTTCAAGCTTAAAATATCATTTCAAACCTGAAACAAAATATTCAAATGCAAATCCTAGAAATAGGTAATTTAACACTGGATCAAGAGGAAATCAATGCTTTGCAGAAATTTCAATTTGCATTCAAATAAGATAATAAAAAATAGACACCTAAGAAGACAATCTGACCATCAGGGTGTTTGATTCCTTGAGTATAAAAGTTTTCATGCTTTAAGCTTCTTTACAAAGTACAAACTATTTCCCTTCTCTTCCACTCCAAAAAGATTGAACCCCTTACCCTCTCTATTGATTCCCCTTTTATAGATGGAGGCTACATACAAGATTAGATTCTGGATCCTAAAACATAGGTTTAGTTATGATTGCATATTGATATGCTCAACTTTTAAGATAGCATCTATGATCCACTTACATATAATCTAGGCAAATTACAAAACTGGATTCTAGGTTCAGATCCTCTATTTTAGGATCACATCTTTGACTCCTAAAGATATCCCTTAACCCCTACAAAATATGATCCAATTAACCAACTTGCAAAAAAATATGTGGAAAAAGTAATCTCTCGGTCTTTTAGCTTTGATTTGGTCTTTGCAATTCATAGTATTGAACCTTTTTACAAAATGAGCCTTCAAATCTCATGTAGTGCCTTCGAATAAGCCTAGAGTTTTTTTTTATAAGTTGTTTTTAATGTTTATTAAGATGCCTTATGACTTTGATTTTCTTACCAAATTTTTTTCTTTTTGAAGTTTCTGATGTCTCAACCACTTCTTCCCATGGATCTTCCTCAGAAGTTGATTTGTTTAGATCAATGGAAAAATTATGGATGTTGGGCATAGTATCCATCCTATCAATATATGTAGATGGGACCTCAATAGCTTCTTCTTCTATTAGTACAGGTGGTGGATATATTGACTTATCAAGATTTAGATCTAGTACCTTGGACATCACAGGGATAATACTATGTTTCTGCTTTGCTTTAACATTTTTCTTTGGACTTTTAACTACAGAAGTCACCCTTTGTCTTTTTGTAGTTTTGTTCATGAGAATATGTTTAAGTGTCCTCTTGGTTGTTGCTTCCCTACTTGTATCACTTGGAATACACTCAGAGATATCATCCTCAATAACAATTGGTTTTCATGTCTTCAAAGAAGGATCAAATAAGGCCTTTGCATTTAGCCTAAATTTGTTTGTGGGCTGAGTCCTGGGGCTTCTTGATGTCCCCATTGGCTCTTTTCCTTTATCCTTCTATTGACCTCCTTTGTAATTTATCTTTTTTTGCTTTGTGTCTAAAGTTTCTTCAACTTCCATGACTGAAATTTCCTCCATAGGCTCAATTATATCTCTTTCAGGAGATAAATTTAGTTCTTCTGCAACTCTTCTGGTTCATTTTCTAGTGTAGATATTTTTATACTCTAGAGGACTCTCTTTTTCTACATTATACATCAACCTCTATTTTAGTATGTCTTCCTCATGAAAGATTAGTTTCTTCTTGCTTGACCCAGTTTCCCTTGTAGTTGATGGAGCCTTTATTTATGTCTTTTTAGGACTTTTTCATGAGTTATTGACTTCTTTTGAAACCCTAGTCTTCTTTACAGGAGTTGTTTTATGAGATTTATTTTCATGCACCTCAAACCTAATGAAGACAAAAATTGTTTCGAAGAGGTATGAGCTTTTTCTAACTTGTGATGTCTCGTTCCCAAGAGTAGGCCAACAGGGAGTGACTTAGTAGTCTATATGTTCCTGTAGACTATAGTCATGCACAAACATGGAATAAGAGGAGAAATAAGGGATATTTGGTGGCTAAACAATGAATTAAGCTGAAAAGCATAGGAAAAGTCACTTATGTTGGTTGTGGAGCCTGATTATCTTCCAGATTCAGAGGTCTCTGTTTTCAGTCATGTTTATACCCCATGAAGACTTTACACCCCAGAAGAATGTACATTCTTCCACGCGAGGGAGTGCAGAGGAGGGTTACCCCCTCTGTGGGGTTCGGGGGCAAATCCCCTGAAGGAAAAATTGCCTTGTAAATGTATATTGTAATTTCATTGTAAATCTGAACCATTCATTATAAGGTCGCATATCTAATGGTAGAAATTATGTTAGGGTTTTTTTCCCTATAAGGAAACCCTGTTATGAGGGAAATGTATTACGGCTATGCCTTATAGAAAATATTGTATTCTGAGATAGGAGACTGTGAGAGAAAGAAGAGGAAGTTACAATGGGTTTGTTTTAGGTTGTATCCCTTCGATTGTTGGATAATAATAAAGGAAGGACCTGGCAATTTCTTTGGTGGACATAGCCCACACTGGGTGAACCATGCATATATGTGTCTCTATTGTATTGTGTATCTTTTGTATTTTATTTCCACATTTGTTTTATTTTATTGCTCCACGATCATGTTTTTCTAACTACCTAAGCCTAAGTCAACAAAGAAATAGAATGAAAAGGTGTTAAGGGCGAGATTAATTAACTAATTATTCACCTTAGGAGGAAAAATCCTAGCTTAAGTGATGTCAATGGTGAATTATATTGGGAAGAGTATAAGGGAGGAAATCGACCTAATTCCTTATTATGTTATGATTTGATGTTAAGATATTTCCATAGGAGGAGGAGATCGACCCCCTTGTTTTTTTGTGGATTTCTGGAGGAAACCACCAACATTGATCGGTTTCGGTGTTGAGAGACACACCCTAGCCTATCAGAGATACCATCCAGGTATTTCACCATGCCATTCAGGAGATCCAGTACAATGATTGCGCAGCTCATCCAGTGAGGGCGCAAGGGTTGGAGAGAGGGTTTGTGTGGTCGCATGAGACATAGTAGTATTTTGCAGATTTCTTCTGAACCATTTGAGAGCTAGCCAGGGCGCATCTTTTGATCCACTAGTCGTCAGTTTCCAATGGTGGAATCTCCCAGGGCACAACAAACAAATAGAAAGTGTGCAACTCTTGAGGAAACACATTTGGGGTTCTAGGGGGTATTCCAGGGAGGATTTGAGGAAACCCTTCCGACCCATTAAAAAGGGGGCCAAGAAGATCGTTCCAAGACACATATCGTCATATTCCACTGGTGGGATCACTAGGGCACACTCCCACAACCCAGGAGGTGCACAAACCCCCAAGGGGTGACATCCAGAACTTTAGAGGTCGGATATTCAATACGAAAGTTACCAGGATCATCTTATAGGCCAGGGCACTCCTTTTGAGACCGTTTCCGGTCCATTCC
The DNA here is from genome assembly GCA_010110895.2 of Picea sitchensis. Taxonomy (NCBI): domain Eukaryota; kingdom Viridiplantae; phylum Streptophyta; class Pinopsida; order Pinales; family Pinaceae; genus Picea; species Picea sitchensis. Next base: position 140,576 of record SNQJ01S0012610.1, on the reverse strand, counting down.
AATGAGTATTTCCATCAGGGAAAGTTTTCCAGTATATGCAGCAGTTGTCATGAGCTTCCAAACTGTGTTTTTGTCGATCTATATGTGCATACACAGATCATCCTTCATCTTCTGATCACATGTATTTCTTGTTATTTGATTTTTATTCCAGTGACGATCCATGAGATCTAACTGATGACTAGTATATCTGCTTACAACATATTATTGTATTTCTTGATTTTTCCTCATTATATATATCAGTGAGTTGTGTTGTCCTTTCGTTCACATGCATCATATTTATACTACTAAAACACTATATGAATGAAACACACATGATAAAATCACCAAGCATGTTCACATATTAACTCAAACGCATCCAAAAACCCCTAGAGTATCATATATTAGTGACAAAATAATAGTTCAATAGTAGATATCCGGATCAACTGGATCATGGATATTTCAGTGGTATTAGATCCTTCTTCCTACCAGCCTGTGAAGAAGTGCTTCTCATGACCCCATGATTCTGGGAACAGGTGAAGAATACCTAGAGGGCCAAGGACATATTGGGGACGAGTACATTCAATACCGCAGAGGTCATAACAAAGATAGGAGAGACATAAACAGAAGGGATTACACTCCCTTCCACACTCAGTCGGATACAGAGCTAGAGTTAGAGGACAAAGAGAATATCGGTTCATACACAGAGGCTGAGATAGAGAAGACTATGGGTGAAAGGCGTGAGACACCCGAGGGTAGGGGGAAAGTCTCTTAGACATATGTTGACAATACTCATGCCATGTTGAATGACTAGCTAGAGGAAAGAGAGACATGATGAACATCATACAACAGATGGCTATCAGTTCACATATGTTCCACCATAGCATGAGCACTATAATATCCAATGTCGCAGGAGGGCTGAGTGGTTCAGGAGGACACCAAGGAGGTGGGGCCAGTGGATCCAATGGATTTCAGGGTGGGGTGAGTCCAAACCCTTCACTAGTCTGAGCTTACACATCGTCTAGGAGGATTCGTCGACCTTTATACCCACAGTTCCAGGGAGGACAACCATTGGGAAAGCTAGGGCAGACATGAGGACAGTCGAGGTAGGGACAAGTGGTGCCACGGGATCCATTTGGGGAGTAAATGAGAGACTACTTGGCACTAGGACTGGAGTTCCATGCAAACATGCGTTTGATGGACTATTGTTCGATCAGATATCAAAAGAGACCCCAAGAGGCACATAGAGGCAACGAGGAAGCTCACAACACAGATTTCATCAAGAAAGTGGGAAATCTAAACATTACTACTTTCATCGGATCATCACGTTTCTCATCTCAGGCATGGGTAAAAAAACTTGACACATATTTCAAGCTTAACTTGATGACAAAGTTAGAAGCTATTAGCTTTGCTACCTTGAACTTGAAGGGGGAGGCCCATGAGAGGTGGTACAATGGGCTGGTGACATTGCGTCACAACCACATCACTTCATATTTGGAGTTCACTAAGTGGTTGATGGAGATATTTGAAAGGAGAGATCCATAACTCCACTTCAGGGACCTTACACAATTGAGACAGACTAGATCAGTTGAGGCCTTCATCACAGAGTTCCAGTGGAAGGTAGTAGTCGTGGAAAATATATCGAAGCATAGAATGGTGATGTTATTCATTGAGGCATTGATAGAGCCATTGAGGGGTTGGTTTAAGGCTTTCAAGCCTCACACCTTACAGGAGGCCATTGTGCGCATGAGAGACATGGGGGACTAAGCATTGAAACCCAAAACCTTTACTAAACCTTTTGTACCACAAAGAGACATGGATCGGAAGAATCCTCAAAGGGAATGGAAAGGTAAAACCAAGTTGGATGATGACACGAGACGAGAGTTGATGAGGAAGAAGCTTTGCTTCTCTTGCAGAGCCCCTTGCATCCCAGGGCATAGATGCATGGGAAAGGGACAAATCCACTACATTGAGGAGGAGGATGAGGATATAGGGGCATAGGAAAATAGTGATACAGAGGATGAGGCCACACATATGCCAGAGCAACAGCCAAAGAAAACTCAGATACAAGTCGGGGCACATTCAAAGGAGGAGAAAAAACCTCGTAGAGAGGTAAAAGGGGGAACCATAGCAACCCTTTGAGAAGTACCCATGTACAACACTCTCAGGCTCAAGGGCCTTTACAGGGGAAACACATGACCGCTTTTGTTGATGGCGGGGCCACCCATAATTTCATGCATGCGTCTTTAGTATCCAGGAGGGGGTTACACACTGATGAGTTTGAGGGATTCCATGTGGCAGTGGTAGATGGATACATGATGACATGTTTGGACATGATCCCAGACCTAAAGGTCAAACTAGGCAACTACACCATGACATATACTTTCTATGTAGTTGACCTATTAGATATTGATGTAGTATTGGGGGTTTAGTGGTTATATTCATTAGGGGAGATTGGTTTAAACTATTAGGCGTTCACCATGAGATTTAGAGATGCCAGTGGATCGAGAGTGGTAATGAGAGGCATGTCTACAGGAGAACCATGAACAATATCAACAAAAAGGATGGAATTTATCTTCTGTCAAGTGATATAGCCTATGTAGCAGCGCGTTTGATCACCACGTGGGAGGATTCAGAGGGAATAGAGCATTACCATCCTCAGATCAGAGAGCTTCTGATTCAGTATGAGCCAGTGTTTGGGCCGATACCACCAGGGAGACCGCCAGACAAGGGATTTGAGCATACAATCGAGTTGGAGGCAGGGGATACATCGGTGATCACTGCACCCTATAGGCACCCCAAGAGATTCAAGGATGAGATTAAGAAAGCAATCAAATAATTTCTTGTGATGGGGAACATCAGGCCCAACACGAGTCCTTTTTCATCTTCATTCATTCTGGTACTGAAGAAGGATGTGACATTGTGGATGTGCATTGATTACAGAGCTCTCAATAAGAAAACAATCAAGAATATGTACCCCATTTTGCCCATAGATGAGTTGATGGACGAGTTACACGAGGCAGTTTTCTTCACCAATATTGATCTCTGATCAAGATATCATCATATCAACATGAGGGAGAAGGATATAGAGAAGAAATCATTCAGATGCCATTTCAGACATTTTGAGTTCTTGGTCATGCTGTTTGGATTGACCAACACACCTGCCACTTTCTAGTCTTGCATGAACCACATCTTTAGAGGGAAGTTGAGGAAATACCTTTTGGTATTCTTCGATGATATATTGATCTACAATAGGATGTGGGATGAGCATCTGGAACATTTGGAGGAGGTCTTGGGAATTATGCAGGAACAATCATTATATGCCAAGGAGCCCAAATGAGATTTTGGGACGAGATAACTAATGTACTTGGGGTGTATCATTAGTGAGTAGGAAGTACAGGTTCATCAGGAGAAGATTAGGGCCATTTTGGATTAGCCAACACCCAAGAACCTCACAGAGCTAAAGGGATTCTTTGGGTTATGCAGTTACTATAGGCGGTTCGTCAAGGGATTTTCGCAGTTGGGAGCACCACTCACAGATTTGACAAAGAAGGGCGCCTTTCATTGGACAGAGGAGTCACAATAGACATTTGAGGAAATGAAGGAGGTTATGAGCACATGCCCTATTCTATCCCTTCCATATTTCTCACAGTCATTTGTCTTAGAGTACAACGCATTAGGGGTGGGGATTGGAGAATTTTTTATGCAGGGAGGCCATCCCATTGTGTTCGAGAGAAGGAAGCTCAATGAGTCAGAGATACTCTACTCTATTTATGACAAGGAAATTCTAGCAATCATGCATACCTTAACCAAATTCAGGTAATATCTAGTAGGCAATAGATTTGTAGTGAAGACTGATCACAATAGTCTAAAGTATTTTCTGGATCATAAATACCTCAGTGAGAGACAAAAGAAGTGGGTCTCGAAGATCCATGCCTTTGAATTTGAAATTGAGTATGTCAAGGGAAAGAGGAACGTCGTAGCAGATGCCTTGTCCAGGAGGCCACCAGGGTGTTCGATGATGGACATTTGCACATATTGGAAAGTACATTTGTTGGTGGAATAATCCAAAAACAAATTTTATTGTGAGGTGATGGATGAACAAGTGGTTGATGATAGATACCAGGTACTAGATGATGTCATTTTGTACAAGGGCCAGATCTATTTGGTTCTAGAATCTACTTTGAAGGGGAATATTATGAAGGTGTGTCATGATTCACCTGCATTTGGGCATCATGGGTACTTCAAAATGTACAGACAGATCAGGGAGAGATTCTCATGGAAGGGTCTCAAGGATGATGTACTGAAAAAAAAAATATGGGAGTGCACGACTTGTCAGTAGAACAAGTCCGAGTAGACACATCCTACGGGATTACTTCAGCCTCTACCCATTCCAAATCAGAAATGGGAGAGCATTTCTATGGATTTCATTATAGGCCTTCCTCGAGTGCATGGAAGGGATTGTATATTTGTGGTGGTTGATAAGTTGACCAAATTTGCACATTTCTTTTCCATACCCACAGACTACAAGGCCATACAGGGAGAAAATTTATTTTTCAGAGAGGTATTCCAGTCGCACGACTTACCCAGGCAAATAGTCAGGGATAGAGATGGGTGCTTCATCAACGCATTTTGGGAGGAGATTTTTTGGTTGGTATGCACAGAGCTAGACATGAGTACCTCCTACCACCCACAGACAGATGGACAAACATAGATTTTCAACAAATGGGTGGAGGGGTATCTGAGGAACTATGTAGGAGGGAAGCAACACACATGGGTGAGATGGTTGCACATGGGTGAGTATTGCTACAACAAGACTTACCATATGTCTATCAATGTTTGGGGACAACATGGTTCTGGGGGCCAAATACTGGGTAGAGGAGAGCCAAAGGAATCTGTAGGCAATGAAGGAAAAATTTTCAGAAAACTTAGAACCAATATAATATCTATGAAGATAGGCATAGGGTAGAGCACCATTTTGAGGTAGGGGACTTGGTTTTCCTACAGTTCCAACCATACAGTCAGTCCTCCTTGAAGAGGAGTGAAGTAGAGAAGCTAAAGCTCAATTTTTATGGGCCATACTGAGTCATCAGGAGGGTCGGCGATGTGGCATATGAGCTAGAGTTACCAGAGGGTAGAAAGATTCATAACGTCTTTCACGTTTCTTGCCTTAAAAAGGCAGTGGGACAACATGTCAACATTTTGTAGGAGTTGCCACGCTTGGATGAGGAGGGACAGTTGGAGCTAGTGCCAAAGGAGGTGCTCGAGCAGAGAGAGAACAGGTTGAGGATCAGGGTCATCAAGGAGTGCTTGGTTAGATGGAGGGGACTTCCAATGGAGGATGCCACATGGGAGGGAGAACATATTTTGTAGCACCCAGGATTGATGTTGCTTGAGGACAAGCAATCTCGGGAAGGGAGGATTGTGATGTCCCGTTCCCAAGAGTAGGCCAACATGGAGTGACTTAGTAGTCTATTTGTTCCCGTAGAATATAGTCAGACAAAAACCAGGAAAAAGAGGAGAAATAAGGGAGATTTGGTGGCTAAAAGATGAATTAAGCCAAAAAGCATAGGAAAAGTCACTTAAGCCTAAGTCAACAAAGAAATAGAATGAAAAGATGTTAAGGGGGAACTTAATTAACTAATTATTCACCTTAGGAGGAAAAGCGCCTAGCTTAAGTGATTTCAATGGTGAATTAGATCGGGAAGAGTATAAAGAGAGGAATTCAGCCTAATTCCCCATTATGTTATGATTTGTTGTTGAGATATTTCCAGAGGAGGAGGAATCGACCCCCTTGTTGTTTTGTGGATTTCTGGAGGAAACCACCACCATTGATTGGTTTTGGTGTTGAGAGACACACCCTAGCCTATCAGAGATACCATCTAGGTATTTCATCGTGCCATTCAGGAGATCCAGTACAATGATTTTGCAACTCATCTAGTGAGGGCCCAAGGGTTAGAGAGAGGGTTTTTGTGGTTGTACAATATAGAATAGTATTTTACAGATTCCTTCTTACCCATTTGAGAGCTATCCAGGGCACATATTTTGAGCCACTAGTCGTTAGTTTCCGACAATGGAATCTCCCAGGGTGCAACAAACAACCAAAAAGTATGCAAATATTAAGGAATCACATTTGGGGTTCAAGGGGGTATTCTGGGGAAACTCCAAGGAAACCCTTCCAACCCATTACATAGTGGGATAGGATGATTTTTTTGAGACACATATCATCATATTCTACCAATGGGATCACTAGGGCGTACTCCCACATCCCAGGAGGTGCGCAAACCCCCAGGGGGTGACATCCAGAGCTTCAGAGGTCGGATCTCCAGTCTGACAGTTACTAGGATCATCCTAGAGGCCAGGGCGCTCCTTTTAAGACAATTTACAATCCATTCCGATGAGTATCTCCATCAGGGTGAGTTTTCCAGTATCTGTAGAAGTTTTCGTGAGCTTTTGGACTTCATTTTTTCCGATCTATTCGTGCATACACATATCAACCTTCATCTTCTGATCACGGGTATGCAAATAAATTACAAATCCTAGTGACTTTATGTACCAACTAGGGATTCCTCTGTGTATTTTAGGGTTAAAACACAACCTACGATTAAATGTTAACACAACAAGATTTTCTTGCATATGAGAATGATAAAATTGTCACTTTTATGTACCGACTTGTACTCTTCTGATCATAATGAGATCACCATCTGGATAATACAAGGTCTATAGCTTTAAAATTTCAAAGAATTATATAAGGTGTCGAGTTGAGCCACATGCTTGCAAGATTACAATGTGTTGTCGAAATATCTGGATTTTTGTAGCGCACTTTTAGCAATGATGTTATTTTTGCACTACACAAACTCCACCTTTTTTGCAACGAATATTATTTATCCTCAAAAACTTAGGAAATCCTTGCACATTTGAATTTTAAATCAATCCATCCCTTCATGTGCCAAAGTAAAACCTACTCAATCACCTTTGCACATATCTAATGAAAGAAAAACAAATGAAATTAAAACATGAACCTAACAAAGCAAAGACAACCACATTAAAGGTGAGCAGAGAAAATAAGGAATGAAGCATATAGAAAGGATATAATTGAAGAAGGATTTATGGATTAGTGGACTAGGATGAGGGGAAGAGGAGAAACCATGCATGTGTATTTAGGTACTAACATTGGCTCCATATGGGGATGATGTTCTCCTTGTGAGACATCAAGAACTGCAAACCCTGTGCGTTCACTATTTTATGTCTTTCTAAAATTGCTTGCACTGCACTTGTTTTGTTTATGTTGTTGAGTAAACTACTTAAGATATCATCAAATCACTTGTGACAAATTGAAAACACACAATCTAAAAACAAAACTTGATGCATCCAAGTGCCTACCATTGGGATATGGAGTCTTATTCCTTCTACCTTATCTCACACCAAACTGAAAACCAATATGTACATCCATAAAACAATTCTGGCTTATCAAGTGAATTTTTTTTCCAGAAAATTCCCATTGACCGGGCCTCCAACTATCTCATAATCATATAAGTTCTGCAAAATAAAAGTGTTGTTGTTTAGAACTATAGCCACTCTCAATGGACTAAACTACAAGTTATCAGACTTTCCATGTTTAGGTTTATCTTCTCTTCTAGCATCCCATCTCAGAACCAAGACACCAATTTGAAAACTATCCTCTGTTTTCTTATCAAATGTTGCTTTTACCTTGTTCCCATAGTCCTGATATTTCTCAATTAATTTTTCTCGATTTTGATGAACCTCAATCAACTGAAATTTCCTCCTTTGTACATCATCATATGTTCCATAATTCCACAATTTTATACCTTGTTACTTTATTCAGTAAAGGAATACATGATTGATTTTCTACCCCATCATTTTCATTCTCTTGATAAATAGAAATGGCAGAAAAATAAACCTTTTCAACTCCTAGTCATCACTGAAAGCTTGCCAGTGTTTTACATTATCTGGTATAGCTAGCCTATGCCTCATTTCAACCTCATACTTAAGATGTGAATCTAGTGGAGGTCTAAAACTGCTTGTAGCTAGAGCTAAAGAGTCTTCTCTTTAATTTGCATCCCTTGGAACAAATGAAATATCAAAATCTATGAAGAAAGTTTCAATTAAGTCCCATACCTCATTCCTATATTGTTTTAGTCTCTGCTGCTTTGTCTAATAAATATTTTTGACTTGATGAATAACTAATTCTGAATCTCTATTTTTTCAATCTCCGTGTCTTTTGCATCTCTTAATCCTAACAACAAAGCTTCATATTCTGCAATGTTATTGGTAGTCTTGAATTCCAATTTATATGACAAATATACAACATCTTTAGAAGGAGAAATAAACACAATCCCAACACTATATCCTTCTTTTGAACACGGACCATCAAAAACATTTTCCAAATTGCATTCTCCGTACCTTTTCCTTTCTTACCAATGAGCTTGTTCTCATGATCTGTTGGTTCTGGAGCATCATCACAGATATGTAAAATAGAGGAACCAATTCCATCTTCAACTGGATAAATAGGATGGTTTCCTGGATTATCACGATCACTCACTATGTAAGCAAGTCAAACTTCTCTATATAACTTTTTGTGTTCTCCTCCAATGATAGGGATAGTTGCATATGTTTATTACATCAAAAGAGATCCTCCTACCTTCTTGGCCCAAGATCTAGATAGTAACATTCCAAACTTTGGAGGCATGTCAGCAACCACAATATCCATAACAACATTTTTCATAGGAAGTTGAGATAATGTCACAACCAAATATTTAATAACTGCTAAGCATTTAACTCTCTTGCAATCAAAACGAGTAAAGATCTTGGTAAGGTTTTGTGATATCTAACCCCAACTAATCCATAACCACCTTTCGCATAACATTATGTGAAGCTCCATAATCCATAAGACAATTATGCAAAATTTTATCATGTATTTTCAGTGATATATAAAAAGGCAGGGAAGAGTCAGATTTCTCCTTAATATGGGGGGAAATTGTGATAGTGAGTTTTTCATCTTGTAAATTCACTATATCTAAAGAGATAATAGATGCAGGGGGATGAAAAATATTTAAAATACCCATTTTACATTAATTCTACCAAAGGCACATGTATTTTAATTTTACTTATCTCATGCTCTAGATTAAAGGGAACTAATTGTCTTTCTCTCCCCTTTACCTGTGAAACACCAACCTTGATGGCTTGCTGATGTTGATCTAATTTGTTTCATGTATATTTCCTTTGAACCTGCTTGGATGGAACATTTGCTTTCTTATTTTGAGTTTGTGTATTTGGCTTTGGTCCACTTTTTCTAGGCCTTAAATCATATCTCTTTTGAGGTTCATTCTAAAAAATTTCCTCCTCCTCTTTTTCTTCATCAAACTGATTTAATAACAAAGAGTCTTCATATTCATGTTGAGTCAAGTCACTAGAAGGAAGTTGAATTTCATTAAAAGGAACTGCATAATTCTCTTCAATATACTCACTTTCTACAATCTCTTCAACAACATTATTTTGGAAAGGGGGTAATATCCTTTGATCTTCATTATTCTTTTTTTCTCTTTGCATGATATGAGGAGCGTTATTAGGTCTTTTGAACTGATTTGGGTTTATTTTCCCACGCTCTTGAACATGTCCATTTGGATTCTTTGCTTCCCATTTCAATCTATCCAATTCTGATGTTAGAGTCTTCAACATTTTATCCATTTCATCAATTTTTGGATCAAATGCCGGTACATTGGAAGAGGATGGGGCATCTTCCTTTTGTTTCTTTTTGTCTCTGTTAGATCTAGCTTTGATCCTTTCAGCTAATAAGATGTTTGATTCTACTTCAAGAGTTTCTTCTTGAATATTTTTCAAGGTCGCAACCCATAAATAAAATTTAGCATCGAAAGCATTAGCAAATGTGATCTTAGTAGATGTTTATGTAGGTTTAATTTCTAGAGGGATCATTATATACATTTTATTGAATCTTTTAGTAAAATCTGACACAGATTCACCATTTTTTCTTTTCAGGGCTCCAAACTCAGTAATATAATACAAATAATATTTTTTATCTCCCCACCATCTCATAAAGTATTTTTATCTTTTTTATCTTCTTTCAAGGCTCCAAACTCAGATTAACCATTTGCTTACTTTCCTTCTAGAGTTTACACAAACACTCTCATCCAAACATATTAATGCTCTATGGTGAAATTATCTACAAAACTGTAAAAAGATGATAAGTGTTCTTTAGTAGTAACATCTCCATCTCCATTGAATCTGGGCAAGTATTTCATTTAATATCCAGTTGGAAAAGCATTCAAGTTCTAAGGTAAAACCAGGGGTGCATATATAGCAACAATGATAGAATCCATTATGTTTACAACCATGGTTGGGACAATTGGAATTTGAACTTTATGGGGAAATGATGGGAGAGATGAAGAAGATGAAGATGGTCGAGGATGATTTTGTTCAGACTTCATAAATCCTTCTATAGAAAGAATATTATTAAAGAAATGTATTTCAAGTTTATCCTCTTCATATATGCTCAACTGAGGAATGGGTGAGGCTAGGATATTTTCTATTTCCACTTTTGTATATTTAGGAAAAATTTTGATGGCTTCTAATGTGAAGAGAGAATCTTGATTATCTTCGTCTTTAATAAGATAAGAAAAAGGATTCAATTATGTGACTATTTGTTCACCCAACTGAATAACTATATGTTCTTCTAAAGGAACAGTCTTAGATAGATCCTTTTCTTCAACTATTTCTGGAGGAACAATTTCTGATGAAACTTTTTCATCAACTACTTCTGAAGGAACAACAATGGGTTTTTCTTCAATAACAGGAAATGGATTTTATTCAGGAATATTGTTTGTTTCTTCAGAGGAAGTCTTGTCTTTAGATGATGAGGATTGTCCTGGAATAAGCTTGGTTTTCCTCAACAGTCTCTCTGGATTTGATAGTCTTGGAATTGGCTTGGGATCTGGATTCATTCTGGTTGTTAATTTTCTTGAAGATGAAGATGATGTTAGAGCTTTGGTAGGCTCTGACTTTGGTCCTCTTACTTCTCTTTTAGGAGCCATAAATTCTTATAATGGAGTCTCCAGATGAAAAGTATGCAATCAAATCTTTCTGTCTAACTCTTGTTCACCATCAAGAGCTAGCTCTATTCAATGTCACACACCTAGGGAAGATACTTCGTTCCTCCCTCCCTAACAATGGCCCCAAAAGATGTTATCCCTAAAGTCTACACCAAACGGATATGACACAAAGCTAGGGCACCTCAGTTATTGCAATGGTTGATTGGTTTAGATAATGGATCAAGTAGTTTGGATAAGTTGTATGGGTATGAGTCTGGTTAGAATATTTCAATTAAGTTTGAATAATCAACAAGATTTCATTTAGTCTGGGGCATTCACACTAATTGATCAGATAAAAATAGTATTTGGATATAGATGAAAAATCAAAGAAGACATGAACACAACTTAGCAATCTGTTTACTTATGTGAAAAATATTTTCAAGCTTAAAATATCATCTCAAACCTGAAACAAAATATTCAAATGCAAATCCTAGAAACAAGTGATTTAACACTGGATCAAGAGGAAATCAATGCTTTTCATAAATTTCAATTTGCATTCAAATAAGATAAGCAAAAAGAGACACATAAGAAGACAATATGACAATCAAGGTGTTTGATTCCTTGAGAATAAAAGTTTGCGTGCTTTAATCTTCTTTACAAAGTATAAAGCATTTCCCTTCTCTTCCACTCCAAAAAGGATGAACCCCTTACCCTCTCTATTGATTTCCCTTTTATATATGGAGGGTACATACAAGTTTAGATTACAGATCCTAAAACATAGGTTTAGTTATGATTTCATATTAATATGGTCAAATTTTAAGATAACATCTATGATCCACTTACATAGAATCTGGGCAAATTACAAAACTAGATTCTAGGTTCAAATCTTCTATTTCAAGATCACATCTTTCACTCCTAGAGATATCCCTTAATCCCTACAAAATATGATCCAAATAACCAACTTGAAGCAAAATATGCGGAAAAAGTAATCTCCCGATATTTTAGCTTTGATTTGGTCTTTTCAATTCATGGTATTGAACCTTTTTACAAAATTAGCCTTTGAATATCATGTAGTGCTTTAACAGTCTTCAAAAACATAAGTGTTGCAAAAATCGTTGCATTTCTGTGGTGCAAGTAAAAACTAGTAAAACCTACTTTTTTGGAAAACTCTAAAACCTTATTCATGCTTGGACATGAGTTTGGTGTCTGAACTTTTCTTTAAGCCATTTTCTCTTGAGCACTTTAGTGGTCAATACAATTTCATGTTCTTCTTCATTAATTTCTGGGAAAAATCACAGAGCTTGTTGTGTTTTTCCACTAGCTTAGTCATTTTCTTTTGTAGCCTGGAGTTTTTCTTTATAAGCTGCTTATTATGGTTCTTAAGATGCCTTATGACTTTGATTTTCTTACCAAGATTTTTCGTTTTTGAAGTTTACTATGTCTCAACTCTGTCTTCCCATGGATCTTCCTTAGAAGTTGATTTGTTTAGATCAATGTAAAAAATGTGTGGGGCATATTCTCCATCCTATCAATATCTGTAGATAGGACCTCAACAAATTCTTATTTTGTTAGTACAGGTGGTGGAGATACTACCTTATCAATATTAAGATATGGTATCTTGGGCATCACGGGGATAATACTATGTTTCTAGTTTTCTTTAGAATTTTAACTGCAAAAGTCACCCTTTGTCTTTTTGTAGCTTTCTTCATGGGCATATCTTTAAGTGTTCTCTTGGTTGTTAATTCCTTACTTGTATCACCTGCAATACCCTTAGAGATATCATGCTCAATAAAAATTGGTTTTCTTGTCTTCAAATAAGGATCAAATAAGGCCTTTGCATTTAACCTGAATTTGTTTGTGGCCTGAGTCTTGAGGCTTCTTGATGTTCCAATTAGTTGTTTTTGTTTATCCTTTTGTTGATCTCCTTTGTAAATTCTCCTTTTTTCTTTGTGTCTGAAATTTCTTCAACTTCCATGACTTAAATTTCCTCCATAGGCTCAATCATATCTCTTTTAGGAGGTAAATTTAGTTCTTATGCAGCTCTTCTGGTTCATTTTATGGTGTAAATCTTTTTATACACCAGAGGAATCTATTTTTCTACAATAGACACTGGTCTTTGTTTTAGCATGTCTTTCTCATGAAAGATTAGTTTCGTCTTGATTGACCTGATTTCCCTTGTAGTTGATGGAGCCTTTGCTTATGTCTTTTTAGGAATTTTTGATGATTTGTTGACTTGTTTTGAAATCCTAGTCTTCTCTACAGGATTTGTTTTATGAGATTTATTTTCCTATTCCTCAAACTCTAATGAAGACAAAAAATGTTCCCAAGAGGTTTGAGTTTTGTCTAACTCTTGTATGACTAGAATCTTGATAATTCCTTGATGGAAAAGACTGTATGGATCATTTTTTGGATGGGTTTGCACTTTATTTTCCATATTATTCATACTTTTCAATAAATAGTAAGGTAAGTTCATTCTACTACTTCCATTTAAATGTAAGAGAAAACTCATAAGATAGCGATGAACAATAGAAAACCTACCTTCACATGTTATGTATTTTTGAACCACCGGTAAAGTATTCTTTCACTCTTCCTTCAACCATGTATTTGAAATCCCCTTGCTCCATTCCAGATCTTGATTATTTGAAATGAGGAACTTATTGTAGAGCTCAGTTGGGACCTCTTTCTTTTTGAACCACCTCTCTCCATTGATAGGTAATTTGAAAGGTGAGGAAATAGAATGCTCTGAAAGTTGAATGATAATGTCTTCAATATGGGTCTGGAACCCATCGAAATTCTTTGTGAAGTTCATAGAAACCTCTGTATGATGCCCCTAAAATGCACGAAAAAAATCCATACCATTCATCTTGGACAATTTGTTCTCTAATTTATTATATATCCTCCAACAACTCGATTCCATCTGGTTCCAAACAAAGGACATGGCCACTTATGTTGTGTGAAATTCTTGTGAATTACAAACCCTAGCTACTTTTTGTATCAATTATGGATTCCTTAGTGTATTTTAGGGTTAAAACACAACCTATGAAGAAATGTTTACACAACGAGATTTTCTTGCATAGGAGAATGATAAAATGGTCACTTTTATCTACCAACTCATAGTCTTTTGATCATAATGAGATCACCATATGGATAAGACAAGGTATGTATCTTTAAAATTTCAAAGAATTGTATAAGGTGTCGATTTGAGCCACGTGCTTGCATGATTATAATTCGTTGTCGAAATATATGGATTTTTGTAGCGCACTTTTTGCAATGATGTTATTTTTCCACTACAAAAACTCCACCTTTTTTGTAGCAAATATTAATTATCCTCAAAAACTTAGGAAGGCCTTGCAAATTTGAATTTGAAATCAATCCATCCCTTGATGTTCCAAATTAAAAACATATCCATTCACCTTTACACATATCTTATGAAAGAAAAACAAATGAAATTAAAACATGAACCTAACAAAGCAAAGACAATCACAATAAAGGTGAGTAGAGCAAATAAGGAATAAAGCATATAGAAAGGATATAATTGAATAAGACTTTGTGGATTATTGGGATAGGCTCGGGGGTAGAGGAGTAGCCATGCATGTAGATTTATGTACCAACATTGGCTCCATCTAGGGATGATTCTCTCCTTGTGAGACATCAATAATTGTAAACCATGTGCCTTCACTTTTTTATGTATTTCTCAAACTGCTTGCACTACACTTGTTTTGTTATGTTGTTGAGTAAACTACTTAAGATATCATCAAATCACATGTGACAAACTAAAAACACACATTTTGGAAACCAAACTTGTTGCATCCAAGTTCCTATCATTGGGATATGGAGTCTTATTTCTTCTACCTTATGTCACACCAAACTGAAAACCAATATGTACATCAAGAAAACAATTATGGTTTATTAAGTGAAAAAATGTTTTAGAAAATGCCCATTGACTGGGCCTCCAACTAACTCATCATCATCTAATTTCTACAAAATAAAAGTGTTGTTGTTCAGAACTCTAGCCACTCTGAATGGACCAAACCACAAGTTATCAAACTCACCATGTTTAGGTTTATGTTCTCTTCTAGCATCCCATCTCAGAACCAGGTCTCCAATTTGAAAATGTTGCTTTACCTTGTTCTGGTAGTCCTTAGATTTCTCATTTAACTTTTCTCGATTTTGATGAACCTCAATCAACTGAAATATCCTACTTTATACATCATTAGGTTCTTCCACTTCATCTTGAAGAAACTTCATTACAGGTAAACCAAGTTTAATAGGGAACAACAAATTTGTTCCATAAACCAATTGAAAGGGAGAAGTGCCAATAGATTTGTTAGTACTAATATTGTCATCCCACAAAACATACTTTAACTTAGAATTTCATCCTCTTTTGTTTTTTGCTAACAATTTTTTTATAATCCCGATCAGACTCTTGTTTGAAGACTCAGCTAACCCATTACCCTGTGGATCATAAGGAGTAGAATGTGCTAGAGTAACATTATATTTTTCATAGAATTCAATCATAGAAGCATATTTAAATGCTTGATCATTATCTGTGATCAATTTTCTAAGACAACCAAATCTAGAAAATATGTTTTCTTCCAGAAAATTTATAATTACCTTGTCAGTTGCATTTCTGGTAGGGATAGCCTCAATCAATTTCGTGAAGTAATCAATGGCTGTAAGGATCCATCTGTGTTTTCCACTGGAAGGTGGATGTATTGCTCCTATGAAGTCTAGGCCCCACTGCTGGAAAGGGCCATTTGCAATAATTGGCTTTAAGGGGAGAGAGAGTAATTTATGTTTTCCATCAAACTTTTGGCACTACTCACACGCATTGACCTTAGAAAATACATCAGCAAATAGAGTGGGTCAGTAGTACTCAACTCTCATGATTTTGAATGCTACAACTTTCCAGTGTCGATGTCCACCACAAACAACTTTATGAAGGCCAGTCATAATCCAATTTGATTCATCCTCATCAATACATTTCAACAAGATACCACCAGGATCCTTCCAAAACAGATTTTGGTTGATAGTGTAGTATTTTAAAGCCTTTAGTTTGAGAGATCTAGCTTTATATTTATCAAAATTTGGTGGGAACGGAAAATTTTGAAAAAAATAAACTATAGTCTTATACCAAGGTGAGGAATGGTACTTATCTAATACCTACAATTTTCAATCTTCATTCTATGGTGCTGGAACATCTGACTGATTTTGAATATAGATCATCCACTTTCCCATCCTTCCTTCACTATGTGGTTGTACAAGCATATTCTTCACAGTGCTACTAGGAACATAGGCAACTATTTTAGAATGCAGAACATAAACTCTAAAAGATTTTAATTCCTTCACTAAGGCATAAGCTTGTTTTTCCATTATATTGTATTTCAGTTCGACATCACTGACAACTTTACTGAAAAAGGAAATGGGTTGTTCATACCCTTCTTCATTTCTCTACAACAGTACAACTGCAATAGTATGTTCAGAGGAAAAATAAAAAATCAAGAACTCCTTAGAATAATTTGGGTTGATAAGAATAGGGGCTTCTATCAAAGCTTGTTTGATTCTTTCAAAAGCAGACTTAGCTTCACAATTCCATTTGATCTCAACATCATGTTTCAACATGTTTGTAATAAGCAATGATCTCAGCAAAATTAGGTATGAACCTTCTTAAGAAGTTTATTCTACCTATGAATGATTGTATAGCCTTTTTGTTCCTATGAATCTCAATTTTCTGAATAACATTCACTCTTTCGAGGTCTACCTTAATCTCGCTTGAAGATACAATATGTCCTAAAAGCTTTCCCTCATTCATAGAAAAATGAGATTTTTGGGGTTTTAAGGATATACCATACCTTCTACATTTCTGAAATGTTTGTCTAAGGTGCCTCAGATGCTCCTCATCAGATTTTGAAAACACAGTAATTTCATCAAGGTAAATCACCATGAATTTATCCTTTTCTCTAACAAACGCAATATCCATGGCCCTCTTAAAGGTAGCCCATGCATTCATTAAACCAAAAGGCATCTTGTCATACATGAAAGTTCCCAATGGAATAGTGAAGGAAATATTCATTTTGTCTTCCTCAAAAACTGTTATTTGATTATATCCAAAATACCCATCAAGCATGGAGATCCTCTAAGCACCTACCAATTTTTGTAGAATGTGGTCCATCTTAGGTAATGGATAGTTATCCTTTAGTGAGCAATGGTTCAAGTTGTTTGGTATGTGTTATATTATTTACATGATTATCTCTAGTGTCTGCTACGTTGCGTCAGGCCCACATGGGGCTTTGACGGGGGCCTCCAGGCCCCCCTTCAGGGCTTGTAGGGATTTTTTTTTGCCTCGAGAAACATGTCACATTTTTTCCTCATTTTTTGTGTCACCTTGTTTTTTCATGTCCATTGTTGGGCGGTTTTTCTGCACATGGTTTTTTTCGATGGTTTTCTATTTTCAGTTAAGGAATTAGGGTTTTTGACTAATCTAGGTCATTGGGTTAGGGTTTTGGATGTCGTTGGATCCTATATGTATATTCTATTATAAACAATGTATCACTATGAATGAATATATAATACATTGGTTTTCCCAATTTGGGTTTCTAAGGGAAAATCTCTGTGTAATGTGTGTATTTTCCATTGTATATTTTTTGTTCTTTTATTGAAAATTTGTTTGCAGTAAAATATTGTACAAGTTTAAAATCTACATTTGGTATCAGAGATTTGTTGGCTTCAGGGGGACACCTTTATGGTCAAGGGTTTGGCTCGGTACTGTGATAAGCCTTGTTATAGTGGGAGATATGTGGTATTGATTTTTTAGGTGAAAAGAAATGGCTAATAGTTCGAAAATGGAGATCAAGAAGTTTAATGGGCAAATGTTTGAGATGCAGAAGCTCAAGATGGAAGATTTGTTGGTGGCCAGAGATCAGTGGATCGCGGTCTTATTTCTCCGTCCCAAGGAGGTTACAGCTTTGTTGTTATGTTGTTCCTCCCATTCCTCGGGTGGATCCAGGTACTTCACCTACAGGAACTTCAACAAATGACTGGAAAAATTTGGATCAAAAGGCGATGAGAACAATCCAACTATGTCTCTCAGATTCAGTATTATTGAATGTGTCAGAGGAATCTACAACCAAATATTTATGGGATAAGTTGGGGAAGTTGTATCAGTCTAAGTCCCTAGTAAAAAAATTATTAATGAGAAAGAACCTGCATAACTTAAGGATGAGAGATGGATACTCGGTGGTAGAGCATTTGAATGCCTTCAATATTGTGGTAAGTCAGTTAGTATCTTTTGAGATTAAAATTTCAGATGAAGATAAGTGTATCAGTTTACTGTGCTATTTACCAGACTCGTGGGATAGTCTGGTTGTGTCCATAGGTAGTAATACAACTACCTTGAAGTTTGATGAAGTGGTATCATCCTTGTTGTCGAAGGAGATGAGATGGAAGAACATGGAAGGATAGAGCACAGATGCATTATTTGCAAGAGGATGCTCCCAGGAAAGAAATAGATCTAAGTCCTCAAGTGGGAGATCTAAGTCTAAGGGAAGATCTAAGTCTCTCAGAAAGTTTGTAAAGGTATGTTGGAGATGTGGAAAATAAGGGCACTGCAAGAAGCAGTGTAGATCCAAAGTTTAGAAAAAGAAGGGATCTGAAGAATCTCCTTCTAGAGAAGAAAATACCTCTAAGGAAGAAGGAGGGGATGTGTACTTGGATTCTTCAAGCACACATGCAGATAATGAGGTATGGTTGGTTGACTCAGGTGCATCCTTTCATATGACTCACCACATGGGTGGTTTTGTGAATAAGAAAGGTATGGAAATAATGTTTTTCCTAGGTGATGACTTCGACAACCAAAATCATGGGTGAGGAAAAATTCAAATTGAGACTCATATATATGGAAGGATTAGAACACTTTGAGGCTCATATATGGAAGGATTAGAACACTACCTGGATTGGCCAGAAATTTGACTTCTGTAAGTAAAATGGATGATATGGGGGTAAAAACAATATTTGAAAAGGAAACATGCAGGATGGTTCGAGAAGCAATGGTGTTGTTGAAGGGAGTTTAGTTTGGAACTCTGTATAAGATGCAAGGAAGGACTATTAGTGATGGGTGTAATAGTTCCATTGTTCCTGATATTGGAGTTGAAGAAGAAATAACTCCTACAGTCACTGGAGAAAAGGTTATGTTGTGGCATCAAACACTGGGGCATATTGGAGAGAAGGGTCTTTGACTACTACATGATAAAGGTATGGTTGAAGGTATGTCTAAATTCTCTCTAGATTTTGATTTCTATGAACATTGTGTATATGGGAAGCAAAATCGAGTAAGATTTCCCTCTGGTGCAACGAGGGCAAAAAGAATTTTACAGTTAGTTCATAGTGATGTGTTTTGTACCTTTGTCGGTTACATCATTGGGAAAATATGTGTACTATGTCTCATTTATAGATGACTTCTAGATGAATACTTGGATATATTTCCTTAGGAAGAAATATGAAGTCTTTGACAGGTTTAAGAGTTTAAGGCTCTTGTTGAGAATCAAACAGAGAAAAGAATTAAGGTGTCGAGTAGAGATAATGGTGGGGAGTTATGTGGGAATGAATTTGAATAATTATGTAAGAAGTGTGGTATAGAAAGGTAGAAGACTACTCCATATACACCTCAAAATAATGGTGTTGCAGAAAGGAGGAACAAGACGTTGATGGAAAAAGCAAAGTGCATGCTCAGTGGTGTCGGGTTAGGGAAAGAATTATGGGCAAATGAAATGGATATTGCATGTTACCTGGTCAACATATCACCCTCATCAGCGCTAGATGACAAGACTCCACAAGAGGTATGGACTGGTAAGAAACCTAATCTCACACATCTCAAGGTATTTGGCTATGAGGCCTATGTTCATGTTCCAAAGGAAAATAAGAGTAAGCTAGATAAGAAGGCTGAAAAGTGTATCTTTATTTATTATAAAAATGGTCTCAAAGGTTATAAGGTTTGGAACCCATAAACTAAGAAGGTTGTGTATAGATGAGATGTGGTATTTATAGAAATGAAGGATGTTGTTAAACAAAAAGTCCTACCAAGTAAGGAAGAACCAAAGAAAATAGACTTTGATTTAAAGGATGATAAATCAGACTCTACAGAAGAAGAAGATCATCATACTCCAGTATTGAGGAGATCAGTTCGAGAAAGAAGGCTACCAAAAAGTTATACTCCATTTGATTTCCGTACAATTTTTCTTTGTCTATTACTAATGATGATCCTAGAACTGTCAAGGAGGCAGTGGATTCAGAGGATGGAAAGCTCTAGAAAAAGACCATGGATGAAGAAATGGCAGCCTTGGATAAGAATGAGGTTAGGGATCTAGTAGAGTTTCTGACTGGAAGAAATCCCATTGGCAACAAATGGGTATTTAAAAAGAACTTGAAATCATAAGGAAAAGTGGATACATACAAAGCTCGATTAGTAGCAAAGTGTTATTCCCAGGTTGAGGGAATTTATTTTGATGAGATTTTTTCTCCTGTTGCCAAGTTAACTTCTATAAAATTTATGTTATTTGTTGTTGCTGCATTTGATTTTGAAGTAGAAGAGATGGATGTGAAGACATCATTTCTACATGGGGATCTAGAAGAAGAAATCTGTATGAAGCAGCCATAAGGTTTTTCTCTAAAGGAAAATAAGGAGTTGGTATGCAATTTGAAAAAGTCCATGTATGGTTTAAAACAATCAACAAGGATGTAGTATCAAAAATTTGATATGTATATGTTGGGACTTGGCTTCACAAGAAGCAAAGAGGATCACTGTGTGTATTTTAAATTAATTGGTGATCATTTGATTTATTTGGTCTTTTATGTGGATGACATGTTGTTGATAGGAAACAACAAGGAGATTATCCAATATGTGAAAACTCAGTCATCCTCTAAATTTGACATGAAGGATCTTGGTGCTTCAAATTTCATTTTGGGCATGGAAATTAAAAGAGATCAAAAAAAGAGGAAACTCTAGTTAAATCAAAGAAAATATGTCAAGACAATATTGCAAAGGTTTAATATGCAAGAATGTAAACCGGTCAAGGTCCCTATTCCTTTTGGTGTAAAGTTATCTATGGATCAGTGTCCCAAGACACATGAAGAGGAGGAGGACATGTCTCATGTTCCATATGCGAGTGTATTTGGCAGTTTGATGTATGTAATGGTTTGTACTAGACTGAACATTTGCACATGCAGTGGGAGTTTTGAGAAGGTATATGTCAAAGCCAGGGAAGGAGCATTGGATAGCAGTAAAAGGGGTTTTCAGGTATTTGTGTGGCACTGCTAGCTATGGATTGTGTTACCAAGGAAGACCAGGATTAGATAGAGTGTTGGACATACATGGCTTTGTGGATGCAGACTGGGTTGAAGATATGGATTATAGGAGATCTACAAGCAGGTATGTTTTAACCTGTTTGGAGGAGCAATCAATTGGATGAGAAAAATACAGGCTATAGTGGCACTTTCAACTACAGAAGTTGAATACATGGCAGCCACTCATGCAAGTAAGGAAGCAATATGGTTACAAATATTGTGTTCAGGTATTGGGTTGGTACAACAAGTTGTAAGGATAGATTGTGACAGTCAAAGTGCAATTTTTCTGGCGACGAACCCCACTTATCATTCAAAGACAAAGCATATTGATATTCAATATCACTTTGTGAGAGACATAGTTGAAGAAAATAAAGTGTTGTTGATGAAGGTGGACACTTTGAAAAATGTTGTAGATTCATTAACAAAATCGGTGAGCACTGATAAGTTCTCTTGGTGTAGAGGATCCATGGACATTGTTGCCTTGGATTGTTGACTATGTAACCCTGTAACCCCATGTATGCAAAGAAAAAGAAAAAAGTGGGAGAATGTTGGGTATGTGTTATATTATTTTCACGATCTAGTCGCAATGTCGGCTATGTTGTGTCGGGCACGTAGGGGGGTTTCCTCGATTTTTGTGTCCATTGTTGGGTGGTTTTTTGGCACATGGTTTTTGCGGATGGTTTTCTATTTCTGGTTAAGGAATTAGGGTTGTTGACTAATCTAGGTCATTGGGTTAGGGTTTTGGATGCAACTGAATCCTATATGTATATTGTATTGTAAACAATGTATCACTATGAATGAATATACAATATGTTGGTTTTCCCGATTTGGGTTTCCAAGGGAAAAATATTTGTGTAATGTGTGTATTTTCCATTGTACTTTTTTGTTCTTTTATTGAAAATTTGTTTGCAGTAAAATATTGTACAAGGTTAAAATCTACACAAGTTTCTAAAGTCCACACATAACCATATCTCACCATTTTTCTTCCTGACTTGCACCAAATTTTCTACCCACTCTGAATATCTTAAAGGTACTATGATCTTAGCATCTAGCAGTCTTTTCAATTATTTTTCAATGATGGGAAACAACATAGGATTAAACTATCTCATATTTTGCCTCAAAGGTTTAGAGCCCATTTTCAAAGGAATTTTATGCTAATTTATTTCAGTATAAAAAATCTTAAGATCCTCATATGACCATGAAAAAATATCAACAAATTCCTTCATGAGATTAACATACTTGCTTCTTTGCTCTTTTGACAGTGCTTTGGACAGTTTTATAAAATTTGGATCTGCATCAGTCCCAATATTACAGTCAACAACATCATTTTCCTAACATTGAATTGAAGATTTTTTGGAAACCTCATTATTATCAAAGAGTCTTTCCACTGGGACTAGACCCTTTGGGATATGATTTGTCTTTAATTCCACAATTTTATGCCCTGCTACTTTATTCAGTAAAATATCTGACTGATTTTCTACCTCGTCATTTTCATTCTCTTAATCAAAAGAAATGGCAGAAAATTCATCAATAGTTTCAAGAAACCTTTTCAACTCGTGGTCATCACTAAAAACTTGCCATTGTTTTACATTATCTAGAATAGTTGGCATATGCCTCATTTCAACCTCATACTTAAGATGTGAATCTAGTGGAGGTATGAAACTTCTTGCAACTAGAGAGAAAGAGTATGCTCTTTGGTTTGCATTTCTTGGAACAAATGAAATATCAAAAGCTATAAAGAAATTTTCAATTAAGCCCCATACCTCATTCCTATATTGTTTTAGTCTCTGCTACTTTGTCTGATAAATATTTTTGACTTGATGAATGACTAATTCTGAATCTCCAAAAACTGTTATTTTGTCAATCCTAATAACAGAGCCTCATATTCTACAATGTTATTGGTAGTCGCGTATTCCAATTTATATGAAAAATATACATCTTTAGAAGGATACATAATCACAATCCCAACACCAAATCCTTCTTTTGAACATGAACCGTCAAAAAACATTTTCCAAACTGTGTTCTCCATACCTTTTCATTGCTTACCAATGAGCTTGTTATCATGATCTGTTGGTTCTGGAGCGTCATCAATGATATGTAAAACAGAGGAACCAATTTCATCTTCAACTGCATAAATAGGATGGTTTCCTGGATTATCATGATCACTGACTATGTAAGAAAGACAAACTTCTCTATATAACTTTTCGTGTTCTCCTATAGGGATAGTTACATATGTCTAGTCCATCTGAAGAGATCCTCCTACCTTCTTGGCCCAAGATCTGCATAGTAACATACCAAACTTTGGAGGTATGTCAACAACCACAATATCCATAACAACATTTTTCATAGGAAGCTAAGATAATGTCATAACCAAACATTTAATAACTCCTAAGCATGTAACTCTCTTGGAATCAAAAGATTAAAGATCCTTGTAAGGTTTTGTGATATATAACCCCAACTCATCCATAACCACCTTTGGCATAACATTATGTGAATCTCCACAATCCATAAGACAATTATGTACATTTTTATCATGTATGTTCAATGATATATAAAAAGGTGGGACAAAGTCAGATTTCTCCTCAATATGGGGGGCAATTGTGATAGTGGGATTTTCATCCTGTAAATTCATTGTATCTAAAGAGATAATAGGTGCAGGAGGTTGCAAAATGTTCAAAATAGAATCTTTAAAAGACCCATTTTTCATTAATTCTACCAAAAGCACGGGTATTTTATTTTTACTTATCTCATGCTCCAAATTAAAAGGAACTAGTTGTCTTTTTGTCTCCTTTACCTATGAAACACCATCCTTGATGTCTTTCTAATGTTGATCTAATTGTTTTCATGCATCTTTGCTTTAAACCTGATTTGTTTTATTATTCTGAGTTTTTTCATTTGGCTTTGGTCCACTTTGTCTAGGCCTTAAATCATATCTCTTTTGAGGTTTGTTCTGGAAAAAAATTATCCTCCTCTTTGTCTTCATAAATTTTATTTAATACCAAAGAGTCTTCATATTCATGTTGAGTCAAGTGGCTAGAAGGAAGCTCAATTTCATTAAAAAGATGTGCATAATTTTCTTCAGTATCCTCACTTTCTTTCATCTCTTCTACATCATTATTTTGGAAAGGGGGTAAGATCATTTGATCTTCATGATTCATTTTTTCTCTTTGCATGATATGAGGATCCTTATTAGGTCTTTTGAAGTGATTTGGCTTTCTGTTTCCACCCTCTTGAACAAGTCTATTTGGCTACTTTGCTCCCAATTTCAATTTAGCCAATTATGTTGTTAGAGTCTTCAACATTTTAGCCATTTCATCAATTTTTGGATCATATGTTGGTACATTAGAAGAGGATGGGGCATCTTCCTTTTGTTTCTTTTTGTCTCTATCAGATCTATCGTTGAGTCTTTCAGCTGGCTAAGATGTTTGATTATACTTCAAGAGATGCTTCTTACACATTTTTCATGGTCACGTCCCTTCTTTCCCTCAATAATAAAGAAAATTCAGCATCAAAAGCATTAGCAAATGGGATCTTAGCAGTTGTTTATGTAGGTTTAATTTATGTGGGGATCTTTCTATACATTTTATTGAATCTTTTAGTAAAATATGACACATATTCACCATTGTTTTTTCTTTTCATGGCTCCAAACTCAGTAATATAATACAAATAATATTTTTAATCTCCCCATTGTCTCGGAAAAGTCTCATCTAAAACATCAATATATGTAATAGAACTTGCAAGAAGACCTCTGAACCATTTTATTACTTCTCCATCTAGAATTTTCACAAACACTCTCATCCAAACATTTGAATTCTCTATGTTGAAATTATCTGCAAAACTGTAAAAAGATGCTAAGTGTTCTTCAACAATAACATCTCCCTCTCCATTGAATCTAGGCAAGTACTTCATGTAATCTCCAGTTGGAAAAGCATTCAAGTTCTGAGGTAAATGCAAGGGTGCATATCCAGTAGCAATGATAACATCCATTATGTTTACAACCATGGTTGGGACAGTTGGAATTTGAACTTTAGGTGGAAATGATGGGAGAGATGAAAAAGATGAAGATGGCTGACGATGGTTTTGTTCAGACTTCAAAAATCCCCCTATGGCAAGAATATTATTAAATATCTATATTTTAGGTTTAGCCTCTTCAGATATGCTCAACTAAGGAGTAATTGAGGCTAGTATTTGTTCTATTTCCTCCTTTGTATATTTAGGAAAAAAATTTAGGGCTTCTGATGTGAAGAGAGAATCTTGATTATCTTCATCTTTAATAAGATAAGAAAAATGATTACATTATGTGACTATTTGTTCACCCAACTGAATAACAATTTGTTCTTCTAAAGGAACAATCTTAGACAGAGCCTTTTATTCAACTATTTCTTGAGGAATAATTTCTAATGAAACTTTTTTTATCAACTACTTATGAAGGAACAACAATGGGTTTTTCTTCAATAACAAAAAAATGAATTTTCTTCAGGAATAGGGTTTGTTTCTTCATAACAAGGCTCGTCTTTAGATGATGAGGACTGTCTTGGAGTAATCTTGGGTTTCCTCAATAGTCTCTCTAGATTTGATAGTGTTGGAATTGGCTTGGGATCTGGATTCATTCTGGTTGTTCTTTTTCTTGAAGATGAAGATGATGCTAGAGTGTTGGTAGGCTCTGACTTTGTTCCTCTTACTTCTCTTTTAGGAGCCAAAATTCTATAATAGAGTCTTCAGATGAAAAGTATGCAGTCAAAATTTTGTGTCTAACTCTTGTTCACCATCAAGAGCTAGCTCTATTCAATGTTGTACACCTAGGGAAGATACTTCGTTCCTCTGTCCCTGACAATGATGCCAAAATATGTTATCCCTAAAGTCTACACCAGACTAATATGACACAAATCTAGGGCACCTCATTTATTACAATGGTTGATTGGTTTGGATAATGGATCAAGTAGTTTAGATAAGTAGGGCACCTCATTTATTAATTTTCTTCGCACACATGCGAAGAAATGTTAACATAGCGGGATTTTATTTCATAGGAGAATGATAAAATGGTCAATTGTATCTTCCAACTTGAACTCTTCTGATCATAATCAAATCACCATCTATATAAGACAAGGTATGTATCTTTAAAATTTCGAAGAATTGTATAAGGTGTCGAGTTAAGCCACATGCCTGCATGATTACAATGTGTTGTCAAAATATCCAGATTTTTGTAGCGCACTTTTAGAAATGATGTTATTTTTGTTAGAATAAAGAGATGTGCTCGGTTTCCCATAGAAAATATAGCAATATTGTCACCCAACGATAGGCACGAAGCCACCCTTGAGCACCTTTAAAATTGACAGACAGAATAATTATGAAAGCAAACTTTAAACCAATAGACAACCAAGATAGTGTATCTCTCTCCAAGGCTAGCATACCAAGCAAAGAATCCAAACAATAACAAAGGAAAAAATTCCAAACCATAACCAAATCCAAAATCGCAGTTGTAATAGCTACAACTGCACTCCCTCTCCAAAACTTGCGCACCACTAGTATGTGTATAATATGAGAGTATATGTGACAAATGAGATCTAGCGCCCTCTTATTTATAGTGATCTTTGTCACCTGTCCAGGCCAACTTCTTATTTTAGAGGTCAAAAATTAAATATTAATTCTTTTATTGAGCCGACATGTCTTCTAGGGTTTCTACACATCTATTTATGGTTTCTCTTGCTTCCCGGAATATTCTAGTCTCGTCAAGGGTTACATGTAGAGATTAATACCTCCCGCAACTACCATAATATCAACACTCCATCCTAGCTAGGGAGGTATTAAAGGAAATTTTCTTGAGAACAATCAGACCATTCAACTTGTAGCGTCATCATAGCCACACAATCTATCTCATGATCACGTAGATTAACCCATGAGAAACATCACCACTATCAGTATCATCCGATAGCATCAACTGCATCATCTCTCGAAGCCATACTCCATATGAGTAATCGGGTATGATGATGAATAAGTCACTCACTCAACAGAGTGATAAAAGGAACATTCTTATAATCTAGGCATACGTCCTAGAAGAATGATTGTCCCAACAGATATTGAAATCCATGCTATGGGCTACAAAGATCATTTCTATAGGAATGTCAGTCTCGAACTATTTTATAATCTTGTCATATGTACCATAGTGATCCATTTATACCCATATGCCTTATAAAATATCGGTCATGTATCAACCACCCTATTTGAAACGTCATGTCCTTAGGGGGAAGACTATTCAACCTGATCGGGCCAACAACCATGCCTCAGGAGAATATCGGTCCTGAACCATTTTCCTAATTGCACTACAACCTATGCCTTAGGAAAATACTAGTCCATGATACGTCAGCAATATTTCAACCTCAACCATTCTCCATAGGGAGAATGTCTGTCCACCAACACACTCACTATCCATATAGCTGGAAATCATCTCCAATACTAGTGGTAGTCTCCATGGAAATTAGATAATAGAATATTGTTTCTATAATTCCATCCAATAGAACACAATTGTGTCTATCCATGGTAGTATACAACTACTATCCAGTGGTACAGAACCACTCCTAGTAGCATATGGATACTAACTAGTGACACACAATCACTACCAATGGGTCACATCCACCACAATGGAATACAACTATTGTCCAGAGACATACAATCTCCAAAACAATCATATCATCTAATATTAACAATATCATTATACAAACTGAGTCATCTAGGTGATTCTTCCACTCACATATGTGAGATCTGGAAGAGAATCTTCCCTCACAAAGTAAAACATCATACATGGGCTATTTGGAATATTCTTCCCAAGCATGGAAGAATAATTGTCCTTGATTTCTGAGCCTGGACCATTCACCTAATTGGGCCATTCCTCTGGTACTAATCATAGTGCAACCTGGAGATAATGAGTCTTCCCTAGGGAATGTATGTCCATGATTTTTGAACCTGGACCATTCACCTAACTGAGCCATTCTTTCGAAACCAATCACAGTGAAACCTAGAGAAAATGAGTCTACCCTAGGGAATGATTGTCTGGACCATTTCCTAATGGAAATGATTGTCCTCCACCAACCTCCAAAACAGACCATTCTTCGAAAATGCTCACAACTTTGAACTTCGAAAGAATGATTGCCCGTCGAGGAAAACCATTATACTTGACCACTACTTAGAGTGAGTACCAAGAAGAATGATTATCCTATATCATTCCCCCACACTGGCCAAAAGGGGAATCATTGTCTATGGTACATCATCAATCTATCAGACCATTTTCATTACGAAAATGATTGTCTGATCTGGACCATTTTCCGAACTAGAAAATGCATGTTCGTCAGAAATCTTGGGCCACTTTCTGGACTGGAAGGTGGTTTCCCAACCTATACCATTTTCCAAACTGGAAAATGACTACCCATAAATCAATAACATATCAGTGCTCCATCCAAACCTAGGAGTAATCAATTCCCTTTCCAATAAGGAAGTCATATCCACGAGTACTAGCTTGTCCCTTAAGTACACAAACTTTTCATCATGGATGGAGGATTTACCAAAATATTTGTTATCTTCTCATCTATGAAGAGATATTGGAGAACCACTTCTCCCCTCTGGACTCTATCATGGAGAAAATGATACTCAATCTCAATGTGCTTCGGCCTATCATGGAACACCGGGTTCTCTAAAAGCTTCACACATCTCTGATAATCACAATATATCATGGTCGAATCCAACACTTGATCAAACAGTCCATAAACCAGATTACAGAGCCACACTGCTTTCGTACAAGCATCACAAGTTGTAGTATGCTCTACTTATGCAGTGTTGAGTGCAACAGACTTTTGTTTCCTGTTAGCCCATGACATTGTGGCAAATTTTGTTTCCTCATAGCCCATGACATTGTGGCAAACATCAACCTAACATATCCAAGTAGCACTTCTTCTATTATTTGCACTCCCTTCCCAATTTGAACCGAGCAACCATGCGCTTGTATATCATAACTCAAGTGTCCCACAAAGAAAATATTATTTGGCTTTGTTCAACGTTGGAGTCCATGTAATCTTCTATAGATTACATGTCTTTCTTTCCTATCGGCTCCAACTTTTTTCCTTCCACCATAGGAATGTAAATTTAGATTAGCAACCAAGGATATTCAAGGCTTTTTTTCAAAGAAGACTTCTTATAGAGTCAAACTGCACACATGTTTCTTATCATGGTTGCTACTTCCAATGAAGAACATGGATAGATACTTGATAGTATTTACGGATTCTTCTTCAATGGATCATATCGTTGGGGATTATCTCCCTCCTAATATCATCTTCATGCCTTAATGAGCAATATGCATGCTCTCTTTTTTTGGAATTTTTTTATCAACTCCCTCCATCTGAGAGATTCCATGCTTTTGTCTACTGCATCTCACTTTGCTTTCTACAAAGTGTCACAAGCTTGTTCTAGTTTCCTTTTGATTCCTGACTTCCTTCGAGTCTGACTCCTCTGAGTCTCTTTAAGTTTGTTTCTATATGTTTTGATTGTTGCATATCTGGCAGTTGTGTCATCCTTATAAACTTCTTCTATGACAACTTCCCCAAGGATTGTTCATCACAAGGGTACCTTCCTGGAACAAGAACAACAAGAGAAAACAAGAAATATCTATCTAGAGGAGGTGTTAGTTTATCTTGTGAACAAGTAAAATAAGCATCTATATCAATAGTATTCATATGTAATCAAGTATTCATTGCACCTAGAAATAATATAATCTTTCAAATATTTCTTTCACAATTTGTAATGTAGCAACTATCACCCTTGATATATACAAATTTGAAGACTTAATAATTTAATCAAACCTGGAACCTGAAGCCTCAACTGCTATGGAGGGTGCGCTTGTTTCTTTGAATGTACTGAATCCAAGATTACAACTTGGACAGGTTCTCTAGTATTTTCCCTACAAACACACTCATGTTTTGCTAGATGATATAACTTGGATAGCATATACAAGTGCATACCTTTGAAATCTTGTAGCATCATCCAGCTTGTCTTCCAATCTGAAACTATATACCATCTTGACAAGAGGATATTATAAATTGACTCAAAGGATTTAATGATTAGAACAAGCTAGAAACTCTAAAATTTCAACTTTGACCACAAAATCAATTTGACCAAAAGTCAACCTTTGACTTTTGACTTTAACCAGTCAACCTTTGGCTTTGAACTGTCAAACTTTGACTTTGACAAAAAATTCAAACCTGATGTTTTTGCTAGCTGAGGGTACGAAGAGGTGCGCTAGGCTAGGGCGCACTGGGATGCCAAGGAATTAGGTTAAATGCTTCATCGGAAGTGCCCGAACACAAGGATTAGGGTTTGTTGCAGCTACATAATAAAAAAACCTAGCTGCAGTTGTAACTAGTGCCACAACGAGCTTAAGAAATAAATTCCCAATCTATATTCCAATGGTTAGACTATCTGAAGATAGTGTGGGCCCATAACCTATTATAATAAAGAGATGTGCTCATTTTTCTATAGACAATATAAAAATATTGTCACCCAACCATAAGCACGAAGCCACCCCCAAGCACCTTTAAACTTGTCAGACAGAATAATTACGGAAGAAAACCTTAAAACCAATAGCCAACCAAGATAGTGTATCTCTCTCCAAGGCTAGTGTACCAAGAAAATAATCCAAACCATAACCAAGGCAAAAATTCCAAACCATAACCAAAATCCAAAATCCCAGTTGCAATAGTTGCAGTTGCACTCCCTCTCCAAAACTTGTGCTCCACTAGTTTGTGTGTGTTGTGAGAGTGTATGTGACAAATGAGCTCTAACGCCCTCTTATTTATAGTGCTCTTTGTCACCTGTCCAGACCAACTTCTTCTTTTAGAGGTTAACACTTAAATATTAATTATTTTATTGAGCCGACATGTATTCTAGGGTTTCTACACATTTGTTTAAGGTTTCTCTTACTTCCCATAATATTCTAGTCTCGTCAAGGGTTATATGTAGAGGTTAATACCTCCCGCAGCTAACATAATATCAAAAAAAATTGTGCTACAAAAATTCCACCTTTTTTGCAGCAAATATTATTTATCCTCAAAAACTTAGGAAATCCTTGCAAATTTGAATTTTAAATCAATCCATCCCTTGATGTGCCAAATTAAAACCTATGTAATTACCTTTGCACATATCTTATGAAAGAAAAACAAATGAAATTAAAACATGAACCTAACAAAGCAAAGACAATCACAATAAAGGTGAGCATAGAAAATAAGGAACAAAGAAGATAGAAAGGATATAATTGAAGAAGGATTTGTGGATTAGTGGGCTAGGGTCAGGAGTAGAGCAGAAGTCATGCATGTATATTTAGGTACTAACATATATTATGAGCACAGTTGGACCCGGGTTGTGGATTATCAATACATTGCACTACAGTGTAGACTCTACGTTGAAAATATGAACTTATCTTCTTCTTGCCCAAATAAAAAGTTTCTTAAATTTTCCATCTTGTGGAGATTTTAAGAAAACATTTTTCCATGCAAATTCAAAAATATCACCTCAACCTTAAGTTTCCCCAAATCTATTTCTTGTGAAAATTCAACCTTAGGGTTGAATCAACAACTTATCACAAGGCAGTACAAGATATTCCTTCAATTTCATGACAAGATGTGACTCTCTAATTCCTTCAAACCCTAGATTATCACAAGCTAGGGTGTCCACCATAAATAGAAAACCCTAACCAAAAATAAAAATGCATGGTAATGCATCTCACCAAGTTATCTAGCCTCACCAAAGTCTCTGCAACAAGATAGCATCAACACCAAGAAGTCCAGCCTTCATCTTTCACCAATATTGCCTCACACAA
The DNA here is from genome assembly GCA_010110895.2 of Picea sitchensis. NCBI lineage: Eukaryota > Viridiplantae > Streptophyta > Pinopsida > Pinales > Pinaceae > Picea > Picea sitchensis. The sequence goes on along the minus strand of SNQJ01S0012610.1, from coordinate 108,338 downwards.
GCTCTCTAATCAAAGCACTCAAAGTCTCCTTTAGGGTTTCTTTTCCACAAATCTTAGATCCTTTCAACATTAGGACTCAAACCAAGAAATTCAAGTGTCCTCTAGGTTTTGCCTGTCACAAAACCTAGTGTCTTCCTCCCTTGCATAAAGATAAGTACAAAGACTCAAGACAATATCTTCTTCAAAATACAAATGATCTAATGAACTCTCATATGTTATCTACATGAATTACTAAAACCAAAGACTTTGCCTTCCCCTTTTGTATAGAATAGGTGAGGGAGGCTAACAATAATAAAGTGGACTAGGTCCACAAGCAACTTGATCTAGTCTTCTAGATAAAGTCTCCAAGTGAAGTGCTCTCTCTCCAAGGTGTATATATGTCAAGACAAGGCTCCTCAAATGGTGTGTTCTCAAGTATGGGATCCAACTACAAAGTGCTCATCATCACAAGGCTCCTCACTCTCAAGATAATCATCTAATGCTCCAACGATCCTCCTCAGTAGATGTGTCTTGGGTCCACATACAACCCCAAGCAATGCATCCTCAATCCAAGCATCCTCATGTCAGACACTCATGCTCTTAAGGCATGACAACTTGTCCCAATGCTCCTACGCCTAAGTGCCTTACCTCATGTTTCCCAACACTCCCTCTCCAAGGTATATCCAACACCTATGCAAGAAACCATCCTCCTCAACACATCATCCATGTAGAATGTATCAGTGCCACATAATATAATCATCTTAACGAGGAGTGTGTGACATCTAGCACCAAGTACAAGGTCAAGAAACCACCTATAGAGAAATCTCCAAATGTCATCAACCAAAGGTCTAAGATACAACTAAGGGAATAGGGTTTCACCATTCACCTTACATTGCATGAAGGCACCCTAGGCATGGTGTAAACACTTTTGAAGCAACCCAAAATCTAACACCCCCTCTTTGCAAGGAAAGTATTTTCATCAACACCAATCTTCTCCCTTTGAATCTCAACTGAACCTTCCATAAACAAATTTGAATCTACTACAGTCCTGGAATCAATGAGAAAAACCTCAAAAAGAACTACCACCCAAACATCATTCTCCTTCGTGAAGGCATCACACCACACTTTCTCAAAACAACATGAAGGCCCACATATGGAAGTAGCTAATGCGGTTTGGTTAGAATATCTCCTGGGAGGTATACTTATCCTTATTGAAGATATAGGTGCTCCTACATGATAATGTGCATCCTACAATGTCCAAGTAAGCCACATTGACTTCATGTGGATTGAGGTAGAGGGTAAGGACATATTCTTCCTTAGGATCTCCTTTCCCATACCTGGATCTAAATCTTATTTTATCTTTGAATCAGATTATGGAACAACAACCTCCTCACTTCCTTCAATCACTAAAGGATATACTTGTGATCTAGTGAACCATGCATCATCATCAAACTTCATATCTTGGCTCACCATAGTCTTATGTTATGTTGGAATGTAAATCCTATAAGCTTTGGAAGTCTCATTGTATCCAACGAAATAAGATTGCGTCTTAAACCTCCCCTTTGTTAGGGGCTTAACTACCTCTGAATTTGAAGGAACATAACCATAGACCACCAATAAACTGCAAAACACCATTATCATTCATATCAACTTCATATCCATCCACATTATCTTTTAATACTCTTGTTTCATGTAACTTCATTTTTTTATTTTGAATTCACCTTTTTATGTAAAGTCACATTTTTCACATAAATTCATTTTGAATTCACCTTTTTACGTAAAGTCGCCTTTTTCATGAGATACTTATATTTGAATACTTACATGATATAAGTCCTTTGACATCCATGACAACAATTTGTTCAACATGACTATCACATCTCCAGACAAGACCAATAAAAGTGGATCATATATATCAAAATCTACACAAATCTCATCCATCCTGAAATACCAAGTTCATAGTGCAAAAAATAGCCCACACATGACCTCCAACAAACTCTAAACATGGGTGTCTTGCCCATGCACCCCAAAAACTTTGGGTTGATTTATGTACACTTCTTGTTTAAGAACACCATTAAAGAAGGTTTTCTTTACACCCATATGCTATGAGTGAAAACTAAAAAATATTTCTAATGCAATCATGGTATAAATATAAGTATACCTGGAAATTGGAGCAAATGTCTCGTCACAATCGACTTCCTCTTCCGTGAGAACCCTCTTGAAAAAAGCCTTGCCTTGTGGTTTTCAATACTCCCATCAACTGCATGTTTGATACTGTATAACCACTTGGAATCAATAAGTGATCTCTCCATAGGTCTCATTACACTCTTCCAACTTTATTTTGTGATATGGAGTTAAATTACTAAGTCATGCCATCCCTCCACTCTTTCTTTCACAGGCCTCATTGAAACTAGAAGGCTCACGCAATTTATCGTTGGCATGTACAACCACCATAATATCAATAAGAAACTTGTAGAGGCCACAATATCACACACCTCTAGCCAAATTTCTAAAACTTACGACATTATAATCGATGATAGTGCATTTGTTTCCTTCAAATGCAACCCTACACTAAAACTTTTTCATACTAGGAATTAAAGAAGAATTTTCTTCAAACTAGGAATAAACAAAACATCATTCAATTCAAGAACATAATATAATGGAATCTAGAAGGAAATTGAGTCCAATCCTTTTACGGGATAATTAGCATCATCACCCAACTTCACACTCCTTCCTCCCTATTACCCTTGAATGAAGATTTTCCTATCATAATTCATATGTCTCAATGCTCGACTATCCACATTCCATCCAACACTTGACAGAATGTTGGAAGATAAACAAGAGACCATGGAGAAGGCAATCTTAAGCTAGCATGCTAACACATTTTCTCTTGCTATATTACTTAGATTCCCTGCATCCTATTTATGTTGCATGGCCTTCCCCTTCTTCTTCTTTAAACACCATGTTGTCACTTATGCGGATCCCTAAAAAAATAATTGTATATGTTTCCCTCGAGGACTCGAGGATCTCGAAAAATTTGGTACACTATGAGCAAGTCCTATGTTTCCAAACTTCTCTAGAAGGCCTCAAAATCACCTAATATTGGCCCATAAAGAATTTTTTAGCCCCCTTGTCACTCCTTGCTACATAAAATTAGCAAGCATATCATATGTATCTAATTTCACTAAGTTTCTAAGAATCAAGGATGGTTGGGATTGGCCCCACCAAGATTAGATCAATGGTTGAAATTCCATCATGGGAGGGAAAATCTATGAGGGGTGGCAAGTCCCAAAGTACTGCAAATGACTTGGATCCATCTTGAGATTTATAATCAATGGTCATGATCTCATCATAGGAAGTGAGTCCATTTGGAATGAAATAGTTGCAAATCCCTTCAAATAATGGATCAAGCCTCCTCTCAAATCAAATCTATAACTAGCAATGTATCGTGGAGGAAGGGCCCATTGGGGGTTGACAAATTGACAAATTCCATAAATGGTCTATATTATCCACCAGGTGAGATCTACACTGCATATCTCATCATGGAGGATAATATTTTCAAGGGAATAAAAAGTATCGAGTGTCGTGAATGATAGATTTGAGCCCATTGGTTTAGATCTATAATGGAGGCTTAGTCATGAGAGACAGGGTCCATTAGGGTTAAAAAAATGATAAAGTACTTGAATAATCATGACTAGATCCGTCGAGATCAAATAAATGGCCATTATTGCAGGAAAAATCCTTGTTATAGGAGGAAAGTGTTATGAACATCACAAACGACCACAATCCACCCCCTTAGAAATAAATCAATGGCTCACATTTCATCATGGTGGATGAGTTACTCAGAAAATAAAAATATACTAAAGGTTGTGAATGACCTAGATTGAACATGCCAAGGCTAGATTCAGGGCCAACATTGTATCACAAAAGTGAGGTTTGTTGAGACATGGGAAGGATGGAAATGCCATGAATCACTGATATTGGCTATGTTGAAGGAGATCAATAGTCCAATTCTCATCATGGGAGGCATGTATAATGGACCATATAGAAAACAAAACACTATGAATGTCCTATATTCCATTGAGATCTCAAATTGATGACCCACAACCCATTGTGAGGCAACCCTCCATCCATGTTAAATATGGTGACATTGGAAAAGGGGAAGAATATTCTTGAAGGGGGTCTAGTACCTCAATTTCAGTAGGGAATATATTGGGCCCCAAGCATTGAATATCTCCCACCTATTAGAACTTTCCATGTGTTATGCCACACAAGCCAAAAACATCGATGTAAGTACAATATTTCCATTTATGAAGCATCAGTTCAAAATTAAGGCTCACATGTAGCAATGTTTGATGAAATAATGCCTAATAACTCTCCTCCCCCTCCATGTTTTACATATAAACCTATGAGAGAAGTATCCCTGTGTGAAATTTACAAGCTTGAAGATCACCCATTATCACTATCAATTATAACTACAGTCTATTACCTTTGAGTTGGTCACTTGTAGAGAAAAGTTGGATTTATTGGTGCACACCGGGTAAGTGCATCTCAAATCCTATCGCCTTTTTGGTTACCTACAAACCTTTTATTTTTCATCACAGGGGGGTTTTGTGGGGGTGATTATCCAGAACTTGTTATCTCGTCTCAATTCTTTATAAATCATATAATCTGCCACGATAAAAGGTTATAATATTACCTCTAGAGATTCCTCTTCTTACTCCACTAGTCTTCACTCAAACACAAGTGATGTATCTTACTCAAAATCTTCTTCGTGCATGGACAAATTTACCAAAGTTTCCACACTAACTCTCAAGTCTTTCACCCCCATCAACTACTTTGGGTTGCTTGTTGTTTCTTCATACAAGGGAGTTAATGGAAACCCTTTTTATTGTTCGAGATATTGCAACACACAATTTTTGACACTTACCCATTTCCCAAATTCATGTAACTCTTTGATAAACATTACAACCCCTCAACCTTGTTGAACATATTTATAGATAGCTAGACAATTTTTGGGGGATTAATGTGCAATCCATTTTTACCATTCCAGAAACTTTAGTGGGCACCATCTCCTTTTCCTCAAAGGTACAAATAAATCAATACATGGGCATGCCCAATGAACAAAACACATCCATGTTTCATAGAATGTCATACAACTAGGGTGTTGCTAAGATCCTGCCTTCCACCGTTAAAATAAAAAACTTCCCTAAGTCAGTCTAAGAGGCCATCTATATGTTGACCCTAATCTTGGAGAGGGATGATTAATTAGTGGTCAATGAAATCATGGTATCAATCATTGGCCTATTCCATCGTTGACCTACCCCCTCATTCAAATATGTAGAGACCCTACCCATTAACAGTAAATGACAGTTGACTAGTTTCCAACTAATAGAGTATCTTGCTACCAAATCTACCTAGTCTACACGTTCATCTTCTATCAGAGCCACACCCTATCCCCCTCGAGGCTGCAATAATTCAGGGGTGGTAATGCCTCTAGGTGTCTTGACTTACTATCATAGATTAGAAGGGTAATCTAAAGTCTTCCTTGTTCAAATACTAAAATGAGTTTACGTTCAYAGCCTTATCAGTCATCACAGGTAGAAAGCCTCAAAAGTTGCTTGTTAATATCAGGCCATACTTATAGTTGGGTGATGGTTCTAGGAAAGGAGATTGGTTCTTAGGAGAGAATTTCATAGCAATAAGGATGTAAAKCATTGAGGTAGATCACTACAATTTCCCTAAGTTCATTACCATAAGAATTTTTCTATTGGAACATGTTAGGCATCTAATTGAGATTGATGAAGCCCACTTCATGAAGTCCAAGAAGAAGAGTTGCATAACTTATCCAATTGTCATGAGGGGATATGTTATCTTGGATAAGAAGGGTTCCAAATACGTTGTCCATGTCTTGGAGCAATTGGATTTCCCTCTAAGCAATCCCTAGAGGTGTGACCTATATTTTTCCATGATAAGAGAAAAGGGAAAGCAGAAGCCCAATCCAAATGATCGTGAAAAGAGGTAATTGGAGGAGAGATTGGATAACAAGAACTCTTGGTTAGAGGTAAATATTTCTCTTGAGGTATATGTAGATCCTACCAAATCCATTTCCCAAATATTTCTGACCCATAGCATGATAGGTCAAAGATACCAGTATATTACACCTTTTATAGGCCTAAAGAGGTTATGGTCCCTAAAGAGAGATTACTTAATACACTCCCTTAATTAAGGTGAGCAGGAAGGAGGTGCATAAATACAATTTTAGTAGGAAACAAATGGGTGGATGGTGGATAATAAGGCTATATCTCAACATTGAAAATATTCATTTTTTTCAAATTCCAAAAGGATGAGCATTCTCTAAATTGTATGATAACACACTAGGGATTGAGAGGGATGAAGGTGATGATGAGGATGATCATGATGATGGAAGGGAAAAACAAGGAGAGTCATTCTCCCCTAAAGAAACCATTATACCTACTCTACCATAAGCCCTAACATATGAAAAGGTTATGCCCATCTTGCAATATATGGGTTTCAAGGGAACTAGGGGATTGGGAAAAATGAGAAAGGTATAATCGATCCCATTACTTTGGAAGAAAGACCCCAAGGTATGGGACTAGGAGTTGACTTTGATGCTCTTTACATCGTGAAACAAGATATGCAGTCTATGTKTGTCCCCTCTGTAGACCAAATAGTTGAATATCTGAAGATGATAGAGGTACTGACCCAAGAAGTGCCTCCCAAGGGCCCTAGTCCATCGATCTCTTATCGACACCAAAGCACACTGAAAAAGGGTCAGGAAGATTTGGCACATTTAGGAAATGAGAAAAGGGAAGTTGAAGAAGAGAAGGAGAAATAATCTACTCAAAAAGCAGAGGAAGAGAAGAGAGCTACAACATAATCCACTAAGAAGAAGAGAAAGAGAAGAAAGCAACAAAAAGGAAAGTTGTAGAAGAAGGTGTAGGAGAGAAGAAATGAAATAGATAGGACAAGCAAGAGAAGGATGAGGTTGAAAATAAGAAGGCCAGAACATAGGAGTCGGGAGGATATGTTGGAAGCATGCCAACAAATTTCTCATGCGGTCACATGCTCATGCATACAACTATATTAGGAGTGCGCATGCATGCACTCTTTTGTGAACAGATTGTGTAACTGGTGGATCTAATTATAATCAATTAGTTTAATTGTTTGAGAGATGTTATATATACGAGCATACCCATAGAGGTGAGAGTGAAATGTGTGTAGAGAGTAGAGTGTGTGTGAGGAGAGGATGGTTGTATGCCTGAGATTGGCTAATGTAATTCTCCCTTGAATAATAAGAATATTGAATATCATTGCCCGTGGTTTTTTCCCGCATTGGGTTTCCACATAAATAACTCTATCAATTGTGTGATTGTTGTTGTGTTGTATTTGGTTTGTTGTTCACAATTTTATGATCTGTTTATGCTCTAATTTGCTTCTATTGCCTGACAAGTGGTATCATAGTTGGTTAGCCGAGCACAGAGTTGAAGGATCCACAAAGTATTCCGTTGGTCATTAGGGTCGCTGCGATATAGAGGATTGTCGGTCATTGAATCAAAGTGAGGCAGACCGTAGGGAAAAGGTGAGTCTGTTGCAGGGAGGAGATTTGACCTTGGTGCAAAAAGAACCTTAAACAAAGAGGCACAATAATGGTGGAAATTTTCTTTTGTTGAATGTGAAAATAACGATAAACAAAGAGGCACGATAACGGTGGAAAGTTTCTTCTGTTGCATATGAGTTGTATTGAAGGAGGTTTGTTATCGTATGTTATACACATGAGCTATGAAGGTGGAGGTATATTATATATCAGATCACTTTTGTAATTAAACAGTGGACTTTTGATATGCATAGAGCTCGATGTAATACCCCTAGGTCAAACCCCAACTATAAATGTAAATACAAATATGCATAGGCCGGCGATCCATGATGCAAAAGGAACAAGTATATATGTGGTGTAAATGTAAATGTATTCACATGAAAATATCAATGAAAAAAAATACATCGTTGCATGCAAACCAACCAAGTAAAAGAGTATGGGGGACTAAACTCTACTAGTTAGGGAAAGGGGGATAAATGTTAAAGCTAAGGGGCTAAGATATGGAGCTTAAGCTAAAGAGGAATATTATTTTAATATTCCTTAAAGTATAAAAATCTCGATAATTATTTTTATCCTAAGTTCCAAAGGATGGTGACAAGTGGGCCAAAGTAACTCTCAACCTGACAAGTGTCAAGTTGGGCACATGCATACAAAGAGAATGGACTTAGTCCATTTGGAAAAATATTTTTGGCCATTCATTCCATCACTCCTCCATTCCCTGCAATCATGAATTTTCAGTTGTTCTCTGTAATTTCTTGTTACCATCACTGTACCTGTACTGTACTCAAACCAATACCAAACCCATACATGTGCTTGTACCTGTACCCGGTTAGCTCAAGATATTGGACTTAGTGCATTTCAAGGGATTCCATCATTTCTCCATTTCCTAGACTCACAGATTTTAGTCTGCCCACCATACCTCTCCTTCAGGAGCAGCGAACTTGTACCTTACCTGAGCCTGTACCAATCATGTACCTGTTCATGTAATTGGAGAACTAAAGAGATGGGTTGTCAAGCCCATGAGAAACTCTCTCTAGGTGAGAGACTTGATGGGATTTGCTTTCTCGGAGGTGCCAAACTCAAGCCACAGGGCTCTGAGACTTCATGTCTGGCCTATTGTTGAAGCCTCGGAAAGGAACTGGGGTAGTTGAAGGACTGTTGAGCAGAGAAGGGGCACATTTCCTAGGGTGGGATAGACATGTGGGGAATGAGGGACTATAGGCTGTCAGATTGAGTTAGCACATGTGAGAGCATTTTTCCTGTAGTATGAGATACATCAGCCTAGTTAAGAATTCCTTTTCCCGGGTGGAGTTTAGTGCCAGCTCGAGGGTGACCCACTGTTGAGACTACTGAGTAGTATGGTCTAAGGTTGGGAGGTCCATGGAAGGTCTTCACTTAGTTGTTGGTTTTTTCTATCAAAGATAAGTGTCAATAGTGTGTTAAATTCTATGTTGTAACGTTATTTATGTGTTTGTTTTTATGGGTTTTGTTTGTTTGTGTTGCATGTGTATTTTATCATTATGTTGTATAGAAATGTGTATTTGCATAGTTTATGTTTGCTTTAAATATTGTATACAGTTCAAAAATTATTTTCACATGGCATAGCCCAAGACTGGGGTGGCTCGGGATGTTACACTCGAGAAGTATGAGTTTGGACTTTTTCTTTATTATGCACAAAATATAATTTATGGAGGAACTAAATTATATATTGAGCCTAAAGGATCGTTTTTTTGCATAAGGGGGTGGACACCTTATAAAATTGTTAGAGGTGGATGTTTTAAAGGTGAATGGGGTTTTAAGATTTATTTATTTTAAATATATTTTTTGAGCTTAAACCTTTTTTGAGTTCAACCTTGAATTTTAATTTTAAGATTGGTTCCTTCACATATTGTAATAAAGATCTTGGATTTATAAGCTACAGTTTGGGCGGTTTTTTGTGCTAATGGTGAAGATGCAGAGTTCTAAGTTTGAGGTGGAGAAATTCAACGGAAAAAATTTAACCGTGAGCGATGGAAGCTCAAGATGCAGGATCTGCTCGAACAACAAGTGCGGTGATGGTTGAGTCACCGTGAAAGAAAAAAAAATTGTATTTACTTTGGAGTTGTAAAAATTATTGATTGCATGTAAATGGGCATATGTTTGTGAGACTTGGATAGGCATGCGTACCCCTAGTTTATGAGGTCACCTATGAAAAGTCTAGACATATATTTAGGTAAATTGAATATTTGGGGGGGGGCATGTGTGTTGGATTAACCTTGACTTGGTGAAAGAGTTAATGAGTTAAATCTAGTTTTTAGGTCAAAGCAATTGGTTTTTCGGGTCGATGTTTTTGGGTATCATGTGGTATTATGTCCATGGATTGCATGTAATGAAGTCTATAAAAGGCTTGGTGAAATCCATTGTAAATGGGCATTGAGGTAAGCGATGAAGTCTTACTTGGTCGGATTTGGTCAAGGTTGTTCAATTGCGAAGCTCGAGGTGGAGCAATGTGTCCAGTTTAGAAAGGTGGGTTTGTAGAAAAGATGATGTGTTGGTAAGTCAATCAAGTTTTTAAGGATATATGACGAAGGTAGGTTCATATCCATGGAACTTGGAAATTATTGCAAGGAAGATGGGATCGAATAGGCATGTTCAGTAATACCAAGTTGCAACAATAGTTGTGGACAAAAGCAATTGTGCTATCTGGTAACTCAGTCACCATAGGTTGCAAAAGACTAGAAGATTATGGAAGAGGTATGAACATGTCATCTGGTGATTACTCAAATGTGAAATTATTTGGTTGTAATGCTTATGTTTTTATCATCATTCTAAGTAGGACCCAAATTAAACAGGAAGATCTTTGATATGGTGATGATGTTAAGAGATGCATATTGTGGGATCCTACTACCCACAAAATCATCATGGATAGAGATGCAGCGTTTGATGAATATCCTTTTATAAAATCAAAAATAGTAAAAGATGAAAGGTTCAAATCATGACTGGTAGTAGAAGGGTATTTGGAAGGTATTGATTTCCATGAAAATTTATCACTAGTTGGTAAAAGCTTGTTTCCATTCATGTTGTGTTAGCACTAGTTGTGTTAGTACAACTAGATGTTAAAATTGTTTTATATGGAGTTTTTTGGATAAGGGGATGTATTTGGAACAACCAGAATGATTAGTTCAAAATCGCAACAGAAGATTTGTTTACAAACTCAAGAATCATTGTATGTCCTGAAGCGTGCTAGGAAAATGGTACAGGATTTTTTATTCCTTCATGGTGAGCCAGATTTTACAAGAAGTGAGTATAACCATTGTGTTTATGGTATATTTATTATCTTGGCGGTAGATGTTATGCTTGTAGCAAGCACCAGCATGTTTGAGATCAACAGGTTGGCTCAGTTGGTTAGGACGTTTATTATGAAGGATCTAGGAGAAACAAAAATAAATCTTGGGCATGGAAATACACAGAGACAAGAAATATGGTAAGCTTGGTTATCACAACAGAAGTATGTGGTGAATATACTCACGAAATTTGGTATGAATAATGTGAAACCAGTAAAATCCATTTGGATTTCCATTGAAATTTTTCTTCAAGTTTATGTCCTAACCGATGAAGAAGAAATGGGTTATATGTCTAGAGTATTATATGTCAGTAGGAAGTTTTTTTATGATTGCGATGGGAAACGATCAACATTTCACATGCAGTTGGTGTTGTCAGTAGACACATGGAAAAACTAGGTGAAGAGCATGGAAATGGGTGCTTCAAACACAGAATCACAAGTATCACCTATAATGGTTGTAATGATTTAGTCTGTGGTTATGATTCATGAGATTTGGACAAGAGGAGACCTACCTTAGGTTATGTCTTGCAAGAATGCAAGGATCTATTGGGTAAGTTTTGATAGGTACAGGATGTGGTGTTATGTGGTGGTCAAATTGGTGTGCATTTGAATAAAGGTCTAGTGTATCAAAATGGGACAAGTGCATCTGTTTATTGAGCAGGTTACTGATGGAGGCAGAATGGTCCATACTAAGGGGAATCGTGCAGGCAGGTTCATGTAACAGTATTGTTAGAGAAGTTGTGGATTTGTGATGGTGTTTAGCTTCTCTTGGCTTGCAGTAAAGTTGATTAATTAATTAAGGGCATGATATATTAGGTAAATTGTTTTCAATGTGGACATTGTTGGAAACATGCCAACGAATTTCTCATGCGGTCACATGCACATGCATGCAACTATATTAGGAATGTGCATGTGTGCACTCTTTTGTGAACAGATTGTGTAACTGGTGGATCTAATTATAATTAGTTAGTCTAATTGTTTAAGAGATGTTATATATATGAGCATACCCATAGAGGTGAGAGTGAAATGTGTGTAGAGAGCAGAGTGTGTGTTAGGAGAGGATGGTTGTATGCCTAAGATTGGCTATTGCAATTTTCCCTTGAATAATAAGAATATTGAATATCATTGCATGTGGTTTTTTCCCACATTGGGTTTCCACATAAATCACTATGTCAATTGTGTGATTGTTGTTGTGTTGTATTTGGTTTGTTGTTCACATTTTTATGTTTTGTTTATGCTATGTTTTGCTTCCGTTGCCCAACAGGATAAACTTGAGTGGAATATGAAAATACCACTTTTGAATTTAGTGTATCCTGGCAAGTGGATGGGTCTTTCCCTTCCATCTTGGTCTCCCCTCCCCTTCCAATTTTTCCCACATTCTTTCCCTATCCATATTAGGTGTTGTTCCTAGTACACACAAAGCTAGTATCTCCCAAACAACTAGTTAACAACTAACATGGTCTAATATCATTCAACCTGGAGCATTTTGACCCCCTCGAGATGGTAAGAGACAAAAACAAAAGAAATGACACCAACAAGGATTATTTAGCTACACTAGGATCCTCTAATTCCATGGCACATTCTAGGTTTGTTCTGATTTACAATGATGATATTGGCCAATACACCATAATGACACTAGATCCCCTAACCAAAAAGTCATATTCAGAAATAGGACCCCAAGATTGGAGGGTTTCTCAAATCACATTTGAAACCACTAAATTACCTCTATAGGATCATATTCAAATATTAAAAAGTTATAGAGGTGGTATACAAACATGTGAGCGCTACTCATTCTAATGAAGTTTCAAGAAGAAGTATGGAACCACAATTACCAATATCACTTCTTGAATTCCACAGTAAAGACCTTGTAAATGGAGAAAGAACAATTTCAGAGTAGATTGGCCTCCTTGGGGAGGGATCCAGAAGTAGCTACCAAAGTTATATCCCTCCTTGAGGAGAAGGATGAGAGGATCAAGGTTATGAAATATAGTCAAACAATCCCAATGTTCCCTTTGACTGAACAGGTGGTCGAGGAAAAGTAACGATTGACTAATGAGGTAAATTTCCTCAAAAGTGAGAATGTTATTGTCAATGCAAAGAGACAAACATGGAGGAAATGATAATAGATTTGGGGGTTGATTAGAGTGAGGCAACATATCTGTCCTTGGAGTTATATAAGAAAAATGAAAAAATCAAGAGTTTACAATTCGAACTCATGCAAGAGAAGTTGACAGGACCACTGCTTCTGGTTCTTTGACTTGAGGGATAAAAGAAGACAATGATGCAAAGCTACAATAAAAGAATGAACAACTCCTAAATGAAGTCGAGGTGTGGAGAAAAAATCACCAAGACAACGTTCTCAAAGCCATCAGTGCCCAAAGCCTAGTCGATAAAATAAAATATGATTTAAATAAGTAGGAGAAAAAGATGAAAGATGCCCAAAGGAAATGTCATAAGGAGTAGCATTATCAAAATATAGGGATACTCAGAGAACAAGGTACAAAGAGACCTTGGCAGAAGCTAAGTTGCTAGTTACAATTAAAACAATCAAGAGCACAGTCTGGGGTTACGTGGTTGATGATTTTCCCAAAATTATAGATCAACTATAATATTATCTGGAGTTTGATGGCATTTATAAGCATGTGAAAAAGTATTCAGATGAGACATGGGAGGAGGTGAAGCACATGGATAGGGTGGTAGAAACAATTRATTAGGTTATCAATCAAATCCCAACCCAAGCACTAGAGTTATTGGCGATCAAGAATCATACACTTATTAATCTGTAAATTGTYGTGGATATTCCACTAGAACAGTTTATCACAATAGATCTGATAAATAACTAAAATATTTACTATTAAGGTTATTTTTCCTTTAGATATTTGACTCTTGATTACTGGTTTTCTTCTTAAAAAAAACGCATGAAATAGTTCAAATGTGAAAAATAGAGAACATAAAAAAATACACACACCATCCACAAATAAACACAAGATATGACCTAGGAAACCCAATATGGGAGAAAACCCAGCTAGAAGGTGAGGTTGCTCTGCTCTCTTTTCTCTGGTATGGAAATTATGCAAGTACAAAGAAAGAGGCACTCTTGTGGAGTTGCCTTTGACCTGTGGCCTATATGGATGCTACATAATCTCTCCTCCTTTGTTATGGTCACAGAATACCACTCTCATGTATTTTTATCAGTTATGGAACAAGATACAATGCAAAATAATGGAAACCCTTATCCTCCTAGTGGCCCGATATTTAACATAGTTTAATAGCCATCTAAGGGTAGGTTTTGGACTTTCTCAACCCTCAATTGTGATAGGTTTTTGGACCTTATAGAATATTCTTGAAATTACATATGTGGCTAGCCCCATATGCGTGAGTAACAGGAGTTGATACGGCATCCTCTTGTACCATGGTGGTCAACACAGTAGGTCAACTTGCTAGAGGCATAAGTTTTGCATGCGAGCTCTGATTGACGCAATGTTTCCACCGTTGGAAAGGTATGTATGTGTAGAAAAACATCACAGGGTCTAAATTACGTTGGGAAAGTTTTAACCCCCAAAAATGTCGTTTGATGCCTCAAAACGGCCCTGAAGGTTTTGAACCCTAATTTTCCAAACTGGGACATGCCACTAAAATGGCCCTGCAAGTTGATTCCTCCAACTTTTTCCACTCTAAAAGCATTGAGATAGATGAAAAATAATATAATGATCCAAAATGGATCACTTATATCCATGGATCCTGATTAAAATCTAGATGATAACTGGTAGAAATGTTTTTACAATAGAATAACCCATTAGGAATTTCATGAGTAACTTGAGAACTATGATCAATCATGACTTCCCATGCCCATGGGGTGATCAACTAAGGCTTCACTCTCTAGACAAATACAAGGGGATCTAGAAGGCAACAATGGGTGGATTAGCAGATGTGGTAGACAAGGGGACTATTCCCTCACCCCTAGAAGTGTATTATCAATTACACACATCTATCGCCACCTAGAATCTCATTGTATGCCTTATATTCTCTTTAGTCTCCATTGAATACATAGAGAAAACATAAGTGGACAAGTCTTTTAGGATCGTGAGAGGGGGGAAACAATTAGTGAACAAGGATGGAAATAGCTCAGCACCATCTATGATTTTACCGCTAGGGATTGATGGGAGGAACCACCTAAAGAAGTCCCTCCTCATGCCCAAATTCCACCTAGAAAATAAGTACCCTCTTAGTTGATCATAATAGTGGCTTCATATTAGGCAGGTCCACCTCCCAAATCGAAAGAAAAAGTAGTGTCGGGAAAGGAAAGTAATTGAAACAATAAAAAACCATTTTCAGTTAGACTTCACAGATGTGTCCCTAATTTTATAGTGATTATGAAGTAGTGGTGGCCCTTAATTGGGGATTAATCCCTAGGAAAGGAAGGATCGATAAGTAGTGTTACTAGGTCTCATTAGCACTTATATAAGCATCCCTCAACAACATAACAAAGGATTGGGATTTTGATACCACTAGGCCACTGAAATTTTGAGATGATTAGCCATATCATTTATGTATCGTTTCTTTGACCCCATGCTGGGAACATCAGTCACATTGTTTCTATATTCCTTCTATTCTTGTCCATAAGCATTATTGTAAGATCTATATTTTGAGACCAAGAGTAGTCATCCTTACAAATATGAAGTATACCTTAAAGAAAATTCAACAACAAATCAAGTAGATTACCCTTTTAGGGTTCAAGTGTTTACTCCCAAGTGCACTAATGTTTCTCACCCAACAATCTATAATAAGTCAAGCACTTCTCCCAGGTACAAAACAATGGAAATACCCAACTCCCTCTTCATTAAGAGAGCAATATTAGTCAAATAAGCTTTGATACCATGTGGAAATTTTGAGAAAATCTTGCTTAATGTAAATTCATAAATTTCACCTCAACCTTGAGGTTACCCAAATATATTTCCATGAAATTTCATCCTTAAAGATGAATCAACAACTTATCACAAGATGGTACAAGATAATCCCTCAAACTTATCAAAAGTTGTGACTCTCCAATGCCTCCAAACCCTATCTAGCATCCACCTTCGATAGTGAATACTAACCAACAATACAAGGTTCTAGCAAGGCATCCCACGAAGCTATCTAGCCACACCAAAGGCTTCATAACAAGTTAGCATTAACACCAACAAGTCCGCCTTGATCTTTCACTAAACTTGCCTCACACAAGCTCTCCAAGCAAAGTGCTCCAAGTCTCCTCTAAGGTTTCTTCACCACAAACCCTAGGTCCTTCTCACATAAGGACTCAAACCCTAACACTTCAAGTCTTCTCTAGGTTTTTCCTCTCACAAACCCCGACACCTTCCTCCCTTACATAAAGACAAGTACAATGATTTATGACATGTTCATCTCCAACATACAAATGATCTAATGATATCTCACACACCCTCTAAATGAATCACTACAATTGAATACTCTCTCCATTTATATATAATAGGTTAGGGAGGCCAACAAAGATAAAGAGGACTAAGTCCACAAGTAACCTAATATAATCCTCAAGATAAGGTCTCTAAGTGAATAACTCTCTCTCTAAGGTATACACATTTCAAGACAATGTTTTTCAAGCGATGTGCTCTCCAAGGGTCAAGCATTGCTCATCACAAGGCTTCTTTCTCTCCAAAATAAGCATCCAATACTTTAATGCTTCTCCTCAACGTATGTGTCTCAAGTCCACATAAAATTCCAAGAAATGCATCCTCAACCCAAGAACCCTTGAGTTAAGCATTCATCCTCTTAAGGTATGCTAATTGGTCACATTGCTCTTAGGTTTAAGAACCACACCTCCTAGCTCCCAATACTCCTCGTCCAAGGAAAATCCAACACTCATGCAAGCAATGATCCTCCTCAACATGTGCACAATGTAGAGGGTATCAATGCCACATAAGATAACTACCTCGTTAAGGATAGTGCCACATCTAGCACCAATTCATGGGTCAAGAAAACACCTATAAAAAACTCTTCAAATGTAATCAATCAAAGGTGTAAGATACAACTAAGCGGACATGGTTTCACCATACACCCCACACCACATGAAGGCACCCCTAACATGGTGTAAACACTTTTAAGACAACCCAAGTGCTATTATAGTAGTAGTCATTGGACTCCTTATTGATGGAAGAACTTGGAGAAGATGCCTAGTAGGGTGGATCCTTCTAGGCTCCTTGTAGACACCCTAGTGTTGCACCTCATACTTATATTGAGCATCTTCTTGGTGTTGCTTTTGTTGTTAGGGTGGATCCTTCTATATGCTCGTGGACGTAGCCTCCCCTTTATATGCTCATGGACGTAGCCTTCCCTCGATTGAAAAGAATCATGCACCATTTAACGCATGGTCCTTTGTATATATCCTTTTGTGGGAATTCTATTGGAGTATGTCTCTTGTTTTTCCCTTGTTGCACAAAGTACTAAATGAAGGAAATAGAGTTGATGATGATGATGGATGGAGAATTTTAATACATTTGGTATGGTATTGACACTACATTGATCATGGATCCAGATCCTGCACTTGGTCACTACGTCCCACAAATTTATAATTAAAGTTAAATTTATAATTTATTTATTTTTATTTATAATTTATAAGTAAAAGTAATTTATTATTTATTATTAATATAAATTATAATATAATATTTTTAATTATATTTTTAATGGTTAGTGAGGTTTGATTTTATTTGATGAGACCTATTGAGTTTCTTTGTGTTATGTGGACGTAACTACGTCTTGTTTTTTTGGGTCCAATCTAAAGATTTCATTAATATAATTATATGTATAATATAGTAGTCATTAATGCTTATGATTAAATAGTGTATGGTATAGTAATCGTATAGTTGACACAAGTGATTAAATGCATGTGATTAGATTTGTGTAAGCATAGAATTGAGTTGACATAAATGAAAATATAATCTAGGTCCATGTGAATTGAGTAAGCATAGAATTATGTGCTTGTGTAATACTTTTTGATAACATATAAGCAAAGAACTCAACTAAGTAGACAAAGACAATTTCAAGAATCCTTTTCAAATAGTTAAGTAATCACAATTTCATCTTATATAAGTTTTACAACCTCCTTAACAAATATAAATGAAAAAAATACAATGCAACCTCCTCAACAAATATAAATGAAAAAATACAATGAATTTGTGTGACAAATTTTTCTAAGAAATTTCATAGAAGATGACCATTTTATTTCTAAAGATTTGAACAAATGGAGGAATAATAATTAACACATGTGGGATTAGTATTAAGAGTGCAATAATCAAGTAGATTGGATGAGAATAGACTAATTGTGAGTTGATAGCTAAGGTGGTACAATGGTAGCAACTCGTGCAAATCATTACATAGTCATGGTATTACAAAGCCTCAACACAATTGGCTTGAGAAAGGCTAGAAGGGACACCCACTGACAAAGAAAATGGACAAGTGAAGGATATGCAACAACACACATTATCTAATGATTGGATATAGAGTCTGATTTTGATTATGTCGAGAATGGAATGAGATACAAAGGAAAATATAGCAGAAACACAAAAATACAATGAAACCCAACTTCTATTAATGAATAAAATAATAGAACATTGTACAATACAAACTGGATAGAATGGGGTAGCTTACCTCTTAAGAGAAAGATATCTCGGCTACACTTAGTTCACAACAAGCTTTACATCACACTCCATTGCATGCTTAAAGGACCTCCTTCACCTTAATTATAGAGAGATTGAGAGGAGAATAATCCCCATGATGCATGTAAAACACTAGGACTTCCTGGGAGGTCACCCATCCCAATACTACTCTATCCCAAGTGCACTTAACTACAGAGTTCTGATGGGATCTGGTGCATTAACATTGTAGGCATTATATTACATTACAAATGGAGAGGGCATTACATTACATTCCCCATCAAAAGGGTGAATATCCGGGTTTATCAAAACCACAAGCTCACAAACATTGATTCAATGGAGAAGGTGGATGGCCATCAAGATCCACCTGGATCAATCCTCCCCCCTTAGGAATCAATGGTCCCCATTAAGTCAAGTTCCCTCAGGAGATGGGGAAAATTTTGTTGAATCTGAACTTTGGTGAGTCACTTGCCTTGCTGAAGTAGTTTTCCTGCTTGTACTTGGCCTATGGAAGGATGTCATGGACCTGTTGGTGGAGATCCATTCAACAAATCTGGTTGCAAGATTTTCCTTGGTCTGAGTGTGGGTAGACTCTTTCAGTGAAGATGTAGCAAGAAGAGTTATATCAATGAGGTCCAATGGTTGGAACCCCAAGCACACTTAAAAAGTGACGTGGCCAATAGAGTTATGTTGAACATATGGAAGATTTTCATTCTCTGGAAGGGAGCATCTATAGATTGGACCATTGGATTAGGGAGAATCGGGCACCAAGTCAAAGGAATGTTTGATGTGGTAGTGCAGAGGCACCCCTGTAGGTGAAGCAAAAATATATTTGTGCTCCTCTACAATCTCATCAACCTAATTATGTTGGATAGAAAGGTCTTGGGCTGAGGCTATAGTGGTTGCAGTGGCCTTCTATTCACCTTTTGATTGGATTGTGAAGATGAAAAACTTTGTGATTTGAGAGATTACTTTGCGCCACTATTTTGTCGATATCAAGGAAGTGGCAGTAATCAGAGCTACCTCTGGTACCCTGTAGAGCTGACCTCCTAGAGTAAAAATGGCGTTATAGTGTCGAGACTCATAGATAGTGTGACATTTCCACATATCTGGTTGTCCTAAAAGAACATAACAGACTTCAAGTGGGGAAACATCACACAGTACCTCATCCTTGAAGGGCTTGATGTTGTAGGATAGGAAACATTGTTGGCTAATGCAAATTTCTCATTCCCGACTCAACCATATGATGGTGTATGGTTGGGGGTGTGGCATCGTTGGTAGCTTCAATCTCTTGACAACCTTGGCTAAGATCATTTTCTTCTTAGTCCTACTGTCAACAATGAAATGTAGCGGGGTCCCCTTTACCCATATCTGCGAGTGGAAGAGGCTCTTCCCCTCCTCAGGCTCCTCTAGTTCTTTTGGTTGTATTGTTGTTGTTGTGATGGTACTGGTGGTTTCTGCATCGATGATTTATTTCCCTTTGTTGTGATCTGAATCAAAGTTCGAGTCAGGTTCAGATTCCTTTTCTTTGAGCTCGACCACCAATGACTATTTCGAGAAAAATCCATTGGTGTTGTGCTAGGGGATTTTGTGGAACTCGCACCACTTTCTGGTGTCTTTCTTAGACTTTCCATCGCCCTTCTTAGTCGATTTCTTGGACTGATTTTCTTGAGATTGACTCTCCTTGCTTTATCCTTCATTCTGTGAGTTATGGTTTCCTTTTCCATGCTTCTGTTGTGGCGTATTTGCAAACCCAAACTTCCACTTACTCCATTGCTTGAATTTATGCTCAATTTTGACTACATATCGATAAGCAGCTCCCAATTTTGACTACATATCGATAAGATATCCATCTATGTTTGAATGTACCTGTGCATACCACTACGGTACTTCAAAAGTAGGTGTCTCTTGGAGTCTTTGATACCTAGCTTTGAGCGCAAGGTATGGAATATGTTAGTTTACGTCGACACCTCCTGGTCTCTTTTTTTACTTTGAGTCATCCATGTCATGTACTGGTCATCATAGTTTCTGATAGGGTAGAACTCCTCCTTAAGGGAATCTACAAAGGTTTCTTAAGTGGGTTCTCTCTCGAATGGCATAGATTCATCTACGATGTAACCCTCCCAGTAACCTTCCCACCAAGCTCTAACATGGGGAAGGGATTTAAGGAGCGTGAAGGTGATCTTTTTGCTCTCGATTTTTTTTGGGATAGAGTAATAACCTTCTAGCAGATTCAACCATTTTTCTAGAGCATCTGCATCTATTTGGCCTTCAAATAAGGGGATATTGATTGGCTCGTACCTTGAAGGGTGCCACACCTATGAAATGGTTGCTTGTCGAAGATGCCTCAACTGCCATCTGTATTCTTCAAAGGATCTGAGTGAATTTATCCATCATCTTGTTCTTTTTTCGCACAATGGATTCCTCAAGCAACGTCTTGAAAGGATCTCATGCTCTGTCATCTCTCTTTTCTTTCACCATGGTAGGTTGCTTGGGCTAGCGAGAGTAGTTGTCCTCAAGCAAAACCAGCTCGAGACCCAACTCTCTATACCCTGACCTCGTCAGGGACATGCTTTAAGAAACGACAAGGAGCAGACTACTCTGGTACCACTAATCCAGATTATGCTGAGAACGAAATTAGATACAAAGGAAAATATAGCAGAAACACATAAATTCAGTGAAACCCAAC
Organism: Picea sitchensis; assembly: GCA_010110895.2. Lineage (NCBI taxonomy): Eukaryota > Viridiplantae > Streptophyta > Pinopsida > Pinales > Pinaceae > Picea > Picea sitchensis. The sequence continues at coordinate 87,069 of SNQJ01S0012610.1, read as the reverse complement.
TTCTATTAATGAATAAAACAGTAGAACACTGTAGAACACGATTTGGCTAGAATTGGGTCGCTTATCTTTTAACAGAAAGAGATGTTGGCTATGCTTCATTCGCAACAAGATTTACATCACACTCCATTGCATGCTTAAAGGACCTCCTTCACCTTGATTATATATGAGAGCATGAGAGGAAAATAATTCCCATGTTGCATGT
>SNQJ01S0012610.1:0-45436 GCA_010110895.2 Picea sitchensis | reverse complement strand
CAAGCCTACACAAATTTCCAGAGGTGAGAACTTTGTTATGAGCAAGCAACCAAGTAAAAAAATCAATTTTTGGAAGACTGTCATTGTTCCAAATGGCCACCCACAAACCAGAGCGGGGGTAAAGGAATGAGTTTTCAAGCAGAAAATGGTACCCCTTGTTCACTGTATACAAAGATCATTTCCATCTACATGTGTCTAATAACGTTTGATTCCAGGGAGCACATCCCTGCAGGGAGGTTAGAAACATGTTATAAAGAGGATCCAAAGCTGCCAACAAACTTAGTGATTTCCATCCTCTCCTCTCCTAGGTTGAATCACTCCAATTTGAGATCTCAAACAAAGTCAAGATTCTTATGTCCCTCATCCAAAACTGCAAGGGAGTCAAAACTTGGAAGTTGTATAAAGAATCGTTGGACATAATTGTGTCCTCCCAAATGTGAATTCTCCTTCCATTACTAGGGATCCATGTCAAAAATTCACAAAAGGCGGATTTAATGGCAAGCAAAAGTATGAAGACGGGAGAGCCCTTGGTAGTTTTTGGAGGGCTATCTAAACAATGAATCCTTGAACCTATGAAATATTTTTTTACCRGGGCTTTGTTTCCACCATGTTTTATGACCAGTTAAAAGTCTCCAAAGTAAGTTCACCCCCATCACCTTATTCATTAAGTCAAGGTTTCTTATACCGAAACCACCTCTGTTTTTAGGATTTATAATCTAATTCCAACACACTAAGTAAAATTTTCTTTTATTATCTTTCTCCCCCCCCCCCCCACCCCCCTCCCCCATAATAATTCGAGCAGGCCCAGTTTTCAATAATAGGAAAGTGAAAAATTCTTGAAATAACACCCAACACCCGAGGGGAAGTGTTCCAACCGATTATTTGACATTTTATGTGATTGACAACACCCCCTGAGGCGTCAAGAAAGGATTCTTGTACCTTTTTAAACATGGTATCAATGAGCATTGAAGCACCACCCAATAAAAGAGTATCATCAGTAAATTGGGAGTGGTTAAGGTTTGTAACACCTTTGGATATTTGAAGACCTGGGAGATTTCCAACAAGCCTTTCATTTTCTAATTTTTTGCTTAGGGCTTCCACCATTATGATATACAGGATAGCAAAAAGAGGGCAACCTTGGAATAGACCTCTATTGAGTTGAAAGAATTTTCGTTAGTCTTCCATTCACCAATGGAGTTATCCAAGGGCCTCTGATGCAATTTGAGACCCATTTTATGAACTGAGGAATGAACCCAAATCTCTATAAGACCTGAAATAAAAAAGCATGCCAAACATGGTCAAAAGCATTAGCCATATCCAATTTAATTACCATATCTTTGTCTTTATGCTTGAGTGGGTCGCCTCCTAAAACAACAAAATATTGTCCATGATTTGCCTATATTACATGAAACCTCTTTGGTTGGGAGAACTAATTTTGGAAAGTTTTTTTTTTTTTTTTAATTGGGAGGCTAAAAGCTTGGTGAGAATTTTATACAAAGAGTCTGAATCTAGCAAAAGAGGTGGGATTGACTTCTTTAGGAACTAGGCCAAGGAAGGAAGAATTTGTATTTCCCCCCAATCTTAAGGTTTGATGAGACTATTACAACATATGAATGAGGTCATATTTGATTACTTTCCATAAATGCCTATAGAAACCCGGGGCTTTGTCTGGTGCTAGACTCCACACTACAACACAAATCTCAGCTTATGATGTCGACTGAGTGAGAGAAAGGTTCTCTTCCTTAGAGATGACCAAGGGGATATGCTCAAGAATGGAGGCCACATTTGAGAGATCAACCTCATCATGCTCAAAAAAGAGATCAGTGAAATGATTTTTAGCATCAATTTTAATGCTTGAGAAATAAATAACCATAGATCCATCTTCAAGACTAATGCAAGAAACATTATTCCTTGATTATCTTACTTTGGATTGATTGTGAAAAACAATTGTTTCTATGTTCCCCACCTTAAGCCAGAGACTATGAGATTTCAGCCTACATAATTTATCTTCTTGTTTAACAACCCTTAGATACCTGATTTGCGAATCTAGTTCAAAACTTTGGAGTTGATCCATGATGTCCTTTTGCTCATTATCCTTTTGAAGATTGTCTAACTTGGCTTTGAGTTTATGAGTATGCAAGTTTCCACAGTTAGTCATAATGTGTAAAGCACTTATGGATCAAAATTGTGTGTGGGCGTTTCATAAACTCGACACACAGTTTTGATCCAGAAGTTCTTTACGCATTGGCTTTGAGTTCTTTTTTCTCCTTATCTAGCAGAATATAATACGATTTAGCCCGTTGCTTAAGATATTGCTCAACCAACCAAAGTTGTTGCTCGCAAATATAAACTTGTGTATCGGGTACCTAGGTTTTCCAGGTTGAAACAATCAAGTAAATCACCTCAGGATGAGAGAGATAGAGAGGGTTAAACTGGAAGGGAAGGGGACCATATTCAGAGAGATCATGAATATGCAAGAAAATGGGTTTGTGGTTAGATGTGAGGGAGGGTAGAATATAAGATTTTATTGAGGAATTTGAAGAGAGAAAATTTCTATGACTTAGAAAATGGTCCAACTGAGTAACAATGTGCCCAAGACCCAATCTCATATTTGTCCAAGTATACCTTCCATTTTCGGGTTTAATGTCCAACATATCCCATTCCTCCATAAGACCCTCCAAAATCTCTTGGAAAGGGTCTTGCCCATAAACCCTCATTTTTTCTCCAAGTTTCTTCGAACAACATTGAAATCTCCAACATGAATACACCTTTCTTCAAACTCGGTATCTTTCAAAACTTGCAAAGATCTCCAACACTCAATTTTTTCAATAGAGTTAATTGGTATATACACATTAATAACGATAAAAAAAATATTTTGTTGAATGAATTTGAAATTGGTTAAAATCCAATGTTGAGTATTCATGGTGTATTCTAAATTTACCTCAGAACTATTCCAGATTGTACACAAACCTCCAAAGGTGTCTCTAGAATCAACAACCATTGTCTCACTTATTTTCCATAGTATTTTGTTGGTTTTAATGACGTCTTTTGTGCACATTTTGGTCTCATGAATAATGACGTCTTTTGTGCACATTTTGGTCTCATGAATCAGGAGTATATGGGGCTTTTATTATCTTGTTAAGTCCTAGACAATCAATAAATTGGGGTTGTTTCCTAAACCCCTGCAATTCCAAGTGACCAATTTCATTATTTAGGAGGGTATGAAAGTGAACCTCCTTTATTTACAACATTGTCACTCAAATTTATTGAATTTTTTGAACCACCCATCTTCTTAGGGATTGTGTGTTGAGATCCTAAAATAATGTCTTTGTTGACCTACTCTTCCCACACCACTCTTGAAGATTTTCTCCTAGAACATCTTACTTGAATTTCTTCAGATACCCTATCCTCAGTCTCTTCTTTTCCAATACTTTCATTTTTAGAACTGTATTTGGCTTATGAAAATGCCACTTATATGTCCATATATGCCTCGATCTCTTCAGATTTTGAATTTGGAAATGGGAAACTAGTTTTTCAGGAATTTCAAAAATTACCCTTGTGTCTACAAGTTTCTTAATAAACACAACACTCTTTCAAGTGGAACCGACGTTGGATTGATGGTTGCCCTTCATTCTATTTTTCTCTAAGACAACAATCGAATCATCCTTCACTTTGTGAGACAACATTTTATAGCTACTTTTTGAATCTAAACCTACAATCATGCATGTTCCATCAGAGGTCCCCAAGAAAGAGGAATGGGGAATCAACCCAATGGCTGCAAATCCATGAACTTGCAGAAGAGAGGCGCGAGAAGGGTCGACAACGGATGGAATTTTTGTGCCATTTGTGTTGGTTGTGGAGATTAATTATCTACTTAGAGGCCCTTGTTTATACCCCATGAATAATCGTGACACCCTCCGACACTCCGGTACCTAGGGAGAAGCCCCCGAAGAAAAAATTTTGTTGTAAATGTATATTGTAATTCCAAAGTAAATCCGACCGCTTCCATTATAAGGTCGTGCAAATCCACAAGAGAAGTTGTGTTAGTTTTTTTCCCTAGAAGGAACCCTCTTTATGAGGGAATTGTATTGTGGCTTTGTATGTGAGTGAATATTTTATTTTGAGGATACTATGGGAGAAATAAGAGGATGTTACAGTTGGTTTTGTTGTAGTTTGTATCCATTCATTTTGCTGGGTAATAATAAAGAAAGGGCCTGGTAATTTCTCTGTTGGACATAGCCCGCACTTGGTAAACCATGTATATCTGTGTATTTATTGTAATATGTATCTTTTGTGTTTGTTTCACATTTGTTTTATTTTTATTGTTTTCAGATCCTTTTTCTCACCGGTATCGTGAGTGACAGTAATCCTGCGTGAAAAGAGGGTTCTTGGTTCAAGGGGAGAAATGGAGGAAGTTTCTAAAAGTTTAGGTCGGTGAAATTCTAATGGCTAAAATTACCACCAGGAAGATGTATATGAAAGATTATTTATATCAAAAGGATATATTCTGCCAAATTGGGTCTGCAACAGCCACTACCCACATACGCACTGAGTTCTACTTTTGCACACCAGGAAACTTAAGTCTCTTTCTATATTTCAAAGAAAGACCATGTGTTTTAAAACTCATGTAATTACATTCTACAATGTAAATTAATCAATGGCTCATAATGCTACACGTAGGATCTTACCGAAACCCCAACCTGAAAAACTTTCTTTTCTTCTTAGCTATATGTAATTTCACCATTCGCCATACATATATACAATGTTTTTGTGGGTATTCCGTCGATACCAAAACCCTAACTCTTTAACCGGATTAATTTACAACCAAAATAAACCGTCAGATTCCGGGACGCTAATCTGGTCAATAATAATAATAATATTTAAAGAATATAACGTGATACCCAACAAAGACAACTAAGGAGTTGATGGACGCATTAGATAAAATTTATGAAAAACCTTCTAAGTGGTCCAATAAGGTATTTCTCTTTTAATGAAGAGATTATTTACGTGAAGATGCTGTTGCGTATCATTTAAATGAATTTAATATTGTTACTAATCAAGTTCTGTAGTGGACTTTGATGATGAGGTCGTGGCTCTTCTAATCTTGTGCTCATTGCCAAAGATGGAATGGTTTGGTCATGGTTGTGGGTAACTCCTCTCATCTCCTGGTTCAAACACCTGAACGTAACTCTATTATGTTGTTGGAAGCATCCTTAGCTTATAGAAAATGTTTTAATGGGGTAACGTGTGAGACATTAGGAGATGCGTTGAACATGGAGAGTAGTGGAAGACAAAAGGATAGAGTGAAAGGCTCAGAAACTCCATGGAATTATAGGAAGGGAAGATCCTAATCCATATTTGGAAATATAGAGGGTTGGAATTATGGGAAGAAAGGACATCTAAAAAAATATTGCAGAAGCCCAAAGAAACAAATGTATTGAAATGTGAGAGAAATCAAGAAGCAATTGTAACATGTGATGTGATACAAGATGATTTGATTCTCGTAGATAACATTCTAAGTCTTGGTAGATTCAAGGGTTCCATTTCATGCCACATCCCATAGGAAACATTTTCTAGATTAGTGTCTAAGGTGATTTTGGACAAGTTCATTTGGGTGATGATATGCAAATCTCTAGAAAACTGTTGGAATGGGAAAAGTAAAATAAAGAAAAGGAATGGAAACCAATGGTTGCTGAAAGAGACATGTTTCACTCTAAGGAAAACATAATTCCCCCAATGTGGCACTGGCGCGAAGTGCTTGTATATATATTTATAGATAAGGTGTAGAAGGTCACCAAAGATAATTGGTGATAGCAAAAGGAGAGAAGGTGGTGGCAACATTGTATCTCCTCAAAGATCAATACTGACTCTTATCTCTCTTTAGCTTCTACAAGATGGATACAAACATGTGGCATCATAGGCTTGGACACACATGAGTGAGAAGGGGATGCGATAATTTCAATGAAGAAATTTGTTTCCAAATCTTAAATAAAATTGATTTGATTTCCGTGGATGACCTATGGAAAACAAAAGAGAGTTAAATTTCCTCAAAGTTGGAAAAGGAAAGAAGAGTGAAAAGCTAGAGGTTGTGCATACATACGTATGGGGACCATCTCGTGTATAATCTCTTAATGTCTCTCATTATTAAGGTTTAGTTTTCTTGGATGACAACTAAAAACTCGTTTATTGCATTTGGACAAAATCCATGTTTTGATAATTTCTTTAAGAAATGTAAAGCTTTGGCTGAGAATGAGAAAAAGGCTGGAAGTGTCTCGGATCAGGAAATGGAGGTGAATATTACAGCAAGGGGAACATGATTGTTCATACCTATAATCTAGAGAGAAGATAGTTCCAGAACACCACAAGAAAACAAAATAAAAGGATGAACGTGACAATCGTGGAGTGTGTAAGGAGTATGAGATTTCATGTTGGGTTGTTTCATGCTTTAAGTGATTGTTGTAAAATGCATTATGTTTACTTAATAAAACATAGGACCTTCAAGCCTTTGGATGGTGGAATTTCAAAGGAGGCATGGGATGTGTAAAAGGTAAACTATTCTTTTTGAAGACTTTCGGTTATGAAGGAATGGGTCCATTGGAAAATAGAACAAAAGCTTGAGGCAAAATCCAATATGTGTACCTTTATTGCATACTTGCAGTTAATGATTTCAAGTTAACGCTATGGGATTATGAAAATCACAAAATCATTAGAGTATAGATGTTATACCAATGATATAAGTCATGTACAAAGACTGGCCATAAGAAGAAACATGAAAAAGAAAACCAGAATACACGTTTGGATGAGATCACCCAAAAAGAAATTCCAAAGGTACCAAAACCAAATGTACAACAACAAGAGAAGCTGTGTACCCCAAACTCCACAAGTGTTGCTAGAATATTCTACCAAAGTTATAGACCCCCGAATCCTATATACTCCATTGTAATATTTATTTTGACCCATTGCAGGAACCGTAATGTTAAGGAAGAGGCAATGTATTATAGACACCAAAAGAAGTGGGGAGTAAAGAGGAAATGGATCTCTGGTAAATAACCAGACGTAGACTTGTCCACCGTCTCGCAGAAAAAGAGCATTTCATAATCAATGGGTTTACAAGTTGAAGAAAGAAGATGGAGGGAAAACAAATTACAAGGCTTGACTTGTTGTAAAGGTGTTTGCATAAAAGAAAGGTATAGATTTTATGAAATATTTTCTCCAAATGACTTCCACTAGGACTATTTTAAGTCTTGCAGCAATAGAAGATTTGCATCTTGGACAGCTTACGTAAAACAACTTTTCTCCACTGGGATTTGTAGGAAGAGATGAAAGTAGACAAAGGGGTATGAGGTCAAAGGAAAGACAATTTAAAGGCAGGGTTGAAGAAGATTTTGTATGTATTTGAAGTAACTTCCAAGGACGTGGTATTTGAAGTTTGATAGGTTTATGATGCAACAAGGTTATAGTAGACATTATGACGACTGTTTTATTTTAAAAGGACAGGAAATGGATTTTATATTATCTCATATTGTATGTAGGTGACATGCCTGTGGTCTAATATGTGATATAAATGTGCTCAAGAAGAAATTAGCTAATTCATTTTGGTAAATGAAGGATGGGTGTTGCAAAGAAAATCCTACCGGCATGAGAATAATGTAAGAGACAAGAAAATCGCAAATTGACATTATCTCAAGAAGAGTACATAGAGAAAGTGTTGGAAATTCTCAATGTAGAATCTAAAACCGCTTAGTACACCTTGGCTGCGCCATTTCACCATTCAAGGAAATGTCCTAAGAGACGTGGAGGAGATAGAATACATGTCCAAGGTCCCTATCATGAGTTATGCATTGGTGTATGTGATGGTTTGCACAAGACCAAATATTGCACATGCGTTGGGAGTTGTGAGTAGGTACATGAACAACTGTGCAAAGAACAAGGGAGGCAAAGAAAGTGATCCACCTGTATTTGAGAGGTATGTCTACCCCTCGCATTACAAGTTTTGGAGGTCTCACAAGTTCCCACAAGACAGCGTTGATTCATATGGCAGTGGATAAAACAAATAAGGAGCTAACCACATTTAGCGTTTTACCTGGGCTCATGGGAACAACAAAGTAGTTAGATTTCAAATACAAAGTTTGATTCACTCTCAACAAATTTAAGCCAAGCATGTTGTTACAAAGAGGCTTACAAAGAAATGGGATTTGGTTGCAAAAGGTTTATGGAGGAATTGGGAAAGAAGGGTGGAAACTATGGTTGTATTGTGACAGTGAGAATTCCATTCAACTTGCAAAGAACCGATTTCCATTCAAATACCAAGAATATACAACTTAGGTACCAATTCACATGATCCATCTTGGAAGATGGACATTTGAAGCGAAAAGATACATACCAATGTGAATCGTAGACATGTTAACAAAGGGAGTATCCGTGAGAACCGAAGTTCCTTCGGGCCTAATTGGTCTCAAGGCTGGGCGTGAAGGAGGGAACCTCTGTGTCCAAGAAGGATCATAGTTCAACAAATACAACAACAAAGGAGTTGTTGTGATCACTCAAGTGGGAGAGATTGTTGGTTGTGGAGCCTGACATCTCTCCCATTCAAAGGTCTTGTCTATAACTTATGAAGATTCATACACCCTCCACGGGGAAGGTAAGGGGGATCTTGCCCCACTCCACGATTTTGGGTAACGTGGGTTCTCACCGGGTTTAGGGTGAAGCCCCAAGGAAAAAATTGCCTTGAAATTTTGAGCATTGTAATTTCTATAGTAAATCGAATCATCTATTATAAGGTCAATGGATATGACAAAGAGAAGGCGTTAGGTTTTTCCTAGAAGGAAACTCTCTTTATGAGGGAAATGCATTGCAGCTATGTATCATTGTGAATATGGTATTCTAAGAGAGGGGGACTGTGAGAGAAAGAAGAGCAGTTACAACATGTGTGTTCTAGGTTGTATCCCTTCACTTTGCTGGACAATAATAATCAAGGACCGGTAATTTCTCCGGTGGACGTGAGTCTACACTCTGGGTAGAACCAGACTGTGGTTCCCCATTGTATTGTGTATATCTTCTATGTTTCTTATTTCCCTCATTTGTTTTTATTTTATTGTTCTCAGGATCCTATTTTTCTAACAATTTGAGGGTCCAACCATGGTTTTGGGACCATTATTACCGAATTTCTGAGAGACTTCATGCCATTGGTCTTATTTATTTATGCTCGTAGCATTTTTTGTATCCATATTTTTGCAGTTATTAGCAAAATCGCCATATTCATGGCACATTTTGAACTTAAAAGGTAATTGCTCCTATTCTAATTATTAGACATGCTACGAATTATCAAGGGATATTAAGACCACTTCAAAAATCCCCTTTTCCAGATCCACTTCAACACATACTCTCACACGAGAAGATATTCTGATGAGAAGATATTTTCTTTTATTCTACATGTCTCAGAAGACCGATTTTGAATTAACGCTTAAATTTCTACCAAATTACTGTAAATTCTGTAATTTCTATAAGCTTTACAATGAAGTAAACTTTTCAAAATTTTCAAATTATCTCAACACTTCCGCTAACACTTACGCAAGTAGAAATTGGCAATAAGTAATAAATCTAAGTAAACAATCCATGAATTTGAATTCTACATATTCTCACTGATGCTATCCGCTAGCCTTGCTCCCTTCTCGCTGAACCCGATGTCGCCTCCTAGGACCTCCCAAAACCCACCCCGCCGACTATTAGTAACGCCAGTCTTGTGATGACAATGGATGTCCTAGCCCTCCGAGCCCAAAAACCTCTACATGTTCCTATGCAATCAGAAATCTAATCGCTAATTTCTCTCTCTAATAAATTCAAGCCTCCTCCCAGAATGAATCATAATCTTTCTCTCCACTCTATATTCCTCGCTCAACGCTCTCTCCATTAACTTCCCCAAATACCTTATCCCTTTATTAATGCCTTATCCATTCATTTATTACTTAATCCATCAGATTGGTTACGCTATCCCTTGTGGGATACGCAACCCAATTAAACATTATATTTTATTATCCACACATTTGTTTAATACTTATTTAATCAATTAATTAATTAATAATCAAATTAATCATTAACCCCATTAAATAGTTATTCACACTTAAACTAACTCACAAAAATAGCCCAATTAATAAAGCATAATCAGTTAAGGTTACTTAATAAATACCTATAGTTTAAAGCTAATTTTAGGATTATTTATTAAATTAATCATCTTAATAATTATGGTCATTACAATGTCAATGTATTTTCCAATGGGATTCCTTATGCATATTAGGGCATCATCATTCCAACACTGGATAGGGAGATGAGGAAAAATGACCCAAATTGGAACTACATAGGGCGCATCATTTTCTAGACTAAAATCCTGTGTCCACTTGTTTAGATACATACCTCTAGCACTTAAGAAATAATGACCCACTCGGTGTAAAAACAAATTTTGGTTCTTTGAACTCAAAGAGAAAGGAAACAAAATATCTCCCGTGAAAGAAATGATTCAAATAGCTATTGATTTAGGGTTTCCATTTTCTCTCCAATCATGTGCCAACAGTTCTTGGGGACGTCCAAATACCAATAAACCGATTGATGAGGCCATAGTCTGCAAGACCTAAAGATTTCTTCCTGTAAGAAGAAGGGAGGAAGAAAACTTTGGGCATCTGGCTAATTCTTCATAAATTTGGTAGGAGACATATTACTGAGCAAGAAAAAAAAAAAAAAAAAAAAAACTTTTAACAGAGTATAGTCTTCAAATTTTTATTGGCAAAATACCATGGCCCTCGAAGGCCATGGCTTCAGCCTTCGAATCGGTTTCAACAACACCCTCCATGCCATGAAAACTAAGAGCGTAGGGTTTCCAGATCACCTAGCCAGAGCGCTTCTTCTTGCTCATGCATATGCTACCAGAGTGTGAACATTTTTTATATAAATAGTTAGATATTGTATTAAAAGTGTTGTGGCCACAATAGATACTATGAAAATACAAAGGTTTTATAGGATATCTCAATTCTTTTCAATTATTTCCTCCCCCATCAAAACGAGGGAGAGAGAAGGTGAACTTTCTTGCAAGATCGTTTCATGCGAAATTCCTGAGAACAAGAATAAATTATTACAAATTCATTACACGGAAAAATGTAGAAAAGAATGTTTCTCACTTGCCAGATATAATCCCCCCCTTAATCAAGGGAAAATATAGAGTTGACTAACTACCTAAGAGGATATTCATTTCTACTTCATAAGTTATCTGGTCCCAATTAGATTTCCTTCCCTTTCTGCGCTTGTTAGAGGAGGGGAGGGATTTAGAGCATTCTTTGGGATTTTGACAAAAGAAAAGGATTTAGAAGACTTGGAATGGACATGTGCTTCTGGCTACACTTATTTTCCCTCCTATAATTCTCCTTTGTCCTCCTTTATTTCCTCCTCTTCTTCTTCTTCCTCCTCTGATTCCTTTACATCCTCTTCATTCTCCTCTCCTTCATCTTCTTTCTTCTCTTCTACTATGGCTTTGGTTTTTGGGCCTTTGAAGGATGATCTATGACATTATCAATATGGAATGATATAAAGTTGGGATTTATTATTGGTTTCTCTTCCCTTTCAACCTCCTTTTCCATGTCTTTTGGATTCACTAAACCATCTAGATTCCCAATAACTTCAAATTGATTATCGCTTGAAGTGGGTGGATCCTCTTGGGGTGGCTTTGTGTAAGAAGGTCCCTTACACTAAAAATTTGTGTGCCTACTTGAAACCATCTTGAACTTGGGTTCTTTTCTTTATTGTTGCTTTGAGGGAGGCTACTCTTCTTGGATTTTTGGGCAGCTTTTAGCAAAATTCTCGTAAACGTGACATGCATTGCACTTAAATTAAATGTGTTGGTATTCTAGAGTTTGGTGGTGGTTCCACCTATCTATAATGGTTTGCAAAGCCTTTGGGAGTCCCTTCTCCAAATCCATCTCCATGCATATTCTTGTACATGAATTTTTTTCCTTTTGTTTATGCTTGGTCAATGAATCAACCGACTTTGTTCCCAACTTCTCTAAGAGAGAAATCATCACAAAAAATTAGAGGGAGGTGTGGAAACCTAACCTACATAGGGGTTGTTGTAATTTCCTCTTCTAGATTAAAATCGAGGGACCATGGAGAGATAGGTACATTCCCCTGGATCCCATAAAATACGAACCAAAGTGAAAGATAAAATCCCCACTCTTATTTTTTGAGAAAGAGAAAAACATAATAGCCTCGACGATAAGAAAATGAGATTACTTGTCCTTTAGTATTGGGGAGCTAGTGCTCTGATACCCAGGTTTCTATAACTGTTAGGCTAGGCCAGAGATCTTTAAAATTTCCAATCAAATCACACTCAAATAGAATGGGGGCCTTCCTTCTTGGCTTCAGAGATGGGAGATCCGGCCCAAGGATGGTTTTCAATCGCTTCACAAATCTCCTTTGATGGGACTTATTTTTTTGTTTGGGATCATGGACCAAACCAAGGAACTAAATGCGTCCATCTCTAAGTTGTTGGCATATCCCATTTTTCCATAAATAAAAAATTCCCTCTCACTCGCAAATATATATGGAAGACCTTGCACCCCTACATGCAACGGTGGAAAAGGGAGGTTCTGAAGTAATGTTCTCCAATGCGTTTTGGTCAGCAACGAGTGGTTGTAACATCCCCAAATTTAGTCGCCACAAATCATAATGTAATTATGGAAATATTAATTAGGTTGTTTAGTTGATATGTGTTTGGTTGGAGTGCACGTACAGATTAATATGGTCGAGGGATGAGCTATGTAAAATGTACATTGGAATAACTAATAAAAATAATAATCATTGGTTGTGATACGAGAGGGACAATAATGATGGGGGGATATGATTCCACAAGAGAGGGGGCTAAAAGGGGGTTCGGGGGTTATCCATTTATATTAATCTAAGCAATTTCATATTAATGTTTACCTCTTTTGAAATATCAAAATATATGTTGAATGATGTAAGAGTGGTAGGTGGGAAACGTCTTCTCACTAATTTATGACAACATGGGCTGAGTAAAACCACATTTTGGGAAATGTGAGAATCAAACTTGCATGATAAGAAAAGTAATTTCGAGTGTATTTTTGGGGAAGTTTTAAATGCTAATTTTGGGTAGCAAGAGAAGATTTGGGTGCTATGAAAGAGAGCCAACCATGTTGTGGTTGAGAATAGCCATGAGAGGGCTAATTTTTATGCCTAAATTTAGGTTGTATGCCTGTAAGTGATATTTCGGACGAGGAAATCACTCAAGAGCCTATGGGTGGTTGTTGTGAGCACTCCAAAGTACAACTGAGAGTTTTTGGAGTCCCCAACTGTTATATTTCCTGGCCAACCATGTGCATTGGATCCATAGAGGGAACTGGGAAGGCCTGAGGGACTACGTGGCAGAGAAGGGGGATCACATTCCTTGGTTAGTGTAGGTTGAGGGGAAAGAGAGTTGGCAGATTGGAATTGTTGTTGGAGTAGAAACCTAATAATTGGGTTGTTCAATGTGTGGATAATGGACAAGAGGGACAAACCTCCTTATGGACTCATAGCCTCAGCTCAGGGGTGGCTTGTTGTTGAGAGAATATGAAGAGCAATGCCTATGGTTGGGAGGAACATCCTACGTACACAACCAATTGTTTTCCCATTAAAAGATAAGTTTATGCTATATGTGTATGGGTTAATGATATGCATTCATGACATTTTTAAAAAGTTGTTAGATGCATGAGTATTTTGAGCATGTTGCATGTAGTTAACCTTATTGGCATTTAGGGCATATTAATCTATTTTAGTGGGTGGGTATTTTGCAAGTGGTATCAAAGTGTTGGTTGCAACACCATAACTTTATGGGTTTGCTACAACAAGGCAAAGTTCAGTTTGTGTGGACTCACCCAAAGACCCAAGTTTTTTTTATTTTTCATGTGATGGTTGTTGTTGTGTGGGGGTCGATTTGGCCTCTAAGTGGTCGAATTCGGCTCAAGTAGTCAAGTCTATGGGTTCGTGACAACTGCAAGCTCGAAAAATGTAGAAAAAACGACTAATTATTGAATAGTCGAGAAGAGGAATAATTTTTATCACTGATGAAGAAATATCTTCACCAAAAAAATGTCGGTGAGAAAGAAAGATTTTTATCGCTGATGAAGAAAGATATTCACAGGTGAAAATTCAGTGAAAAAAAAAAGATTTTTATCGCTGATGAAGAAAGATCTTCGCCATCAAAACGTTGATAAGAAATAAAGATTTGTATCGTTGATGAAGAAACATATTTGTCAGTGAAACGTCGACGAGAAAGAAAGATTTATATAACCAATGAAGAAAGATATTTACCAACGAAATGTCAACGAGAAAGAAAGATTTTTTATGGCCAATAAAGAAATATATTTGCTAGTGAAACATCAGGGAGAAAGAAATAATTTTATTATTGATGAAGAAAGATATTCACCAGCGAAACTTTGACAAGAAAGAAATATTTTTATTGCCGATGAAGAAACATCTTCACCAGCGAAAAGTTGAGGAGAAAGAAATATTTTGATCATCGATGAAGAAAGATGTTCGCCAGCAAAATGTCAACGATAAAGAAATATTTTCATCACCGATGAAGAAAGATCTTCGCCAATGAAACGTCGATGAGAAAGAAATATTTTTATTGTCGATGAAGAAAGATCTTTGCCAGCGAAACATCTACAAGAAAGAAATATTTTTAGCATTTATGAAGAAGGATATTTGCCAATGAAATGTCGACGAGAAAGAAAGATTTTTATCGTCGATGAAGAAAGATCTTCGCTAGTGAAATGTTGACGATAAAGAAATATTTTTATCACCAATAAAGAAATATCTTCGCCAATGAAACGTCAGCAAGAAAGAAAGATTTTTATCATCGATGAAGAAATATATTCGCTAGTGAAACGTCGGCGAGAAAGAAAGATCCATCTCGTCAATACAAGAGATAGTGTCGGTGAGAAAGAAAGATAAAACTTGTCGATACACAGGATAGTGTTGGCGAGGAGGAAAGATAAATTGCGTCGATACATGGGAGAGTGTTCGCACGAAGAAATATAAAACTCATCGATAAAGAAGAAAAGAGAAGAGAAGAAGATAAAGAAAAAGAGAGAGAAGAAAAGGAGAGAAGAGGAGAAAGAGGGGGGAGAGAAGGAGAAATTTTGACAAAAAAAAAGTATGGAGCCAAAAAATTGTTTTGGCCATAACAGAAGCGAAAAAAATTCATAATTAGAAGAAATTTAAAGGGTATGTATACAGTGACGAAGGCTACAAAAGTTCCCATGAGGGCCACTATCCATTTCTGCTTAAATTTTCCATAAAATCCAAAATAATGGTTTTTAAAGATCTAGGTCGTGCTCAGTAACCGAGGTCTAGATAAAGGTTAAATATTTACAGGGTGTCCAAAAAGGATTGAAGATACCCAATTGGTATTTTTGAAAGATTTAAAAGGATTTGGAGTGGAGATGTTGAAACATGGAAAAATCAACTATTCACGAGCACTTTTGGGGGATTTTTGAAAACTTCAAAGGAGGAAAAGGGACTCCAAATCACTAATCCGGAAAATTTTATTTACTCAACATTTCACATACTCATCAATCTGGACAACTTCGTCTTGAGGAAGTTTTTTCCATCGTTGCTCCATTTGGGAGATAGCCGGTTTTTTGCTAAAAATTATAAGTTTGGAGGAAATGTAAAAAGGACAAAATTGGCAAATTCAAATTGATGCGAGAGTTGGAGGGAGCATTAGATCCTAATTCTGAGAGTTGATGTGTACTCACAATTAGGAATATGATCAACGCCTGATATAAAGTTTTCTAGGTTCTTTCTAGATTTATTTCTACAAGAGGCAGAAGTTAGCCCTTGAGATAATTGGTACCAGTAAAACTAGTGCAAAAAGGAGTGAAACTACTAATTTTGGAAAACCATAACTTTCATCTAAAAAATCAGAATAAGGAACAAGTATAGCCATTGGAAAGGTAATCTAGAGGAAAACATGATGGAAGGTTTAATTTCTCCATTGAATCATTTAGTTGTATTATAAAGATGCAAGAAAAAGAGCAATTGGATCTTGTGAACCATGCAATTCCTCAATGTGAAAGTTTTTCAAACAATGTCAATTTTGGAAAAACATTTCCATATGTTAGAGGTACATACCAGATATGAATATTAGGTAAGAAAGTCTACAAATGCTCATGATAGTGCCCTTGCAAAGGTATAGAGGCACATTTGGAGTGCATTAGCTTGGCAAATACAAAGGGGTTGAGTTTTAATAGCATGGTATTGTTGATGAGCAGGGGAACATTGAAGCATAGAGTATTTTGTCAAGGTATTTTTAAGAAGAGGATCAGATGAAATAAATTAAGATTATATGGGTCCATTGCAGATAATAATTCCAGGGTCTAATGGACATGGAAGCATGGCACATCTTGCAAAGGGAAGTGCATAGCTACAAAGCATGTGATGAAAGGTTGATAAGGACTCTGGAAGAGTAGAGCCAAAATTAATATTTAGCTGCTATAGAGTCTGAATGAATTGCAAGGATAAATCAATAGAGATTCTCACATAAAACATGAATCCAAAAAGTGAAGGATGTCATTAGTAGGCACAATAAGGTAAGGTATGTCTCCTTAACCTTGAAGGTAGACATGTAATGGTGGCTACAAATATTGATGTCAAAAAGAAAAAGGATCTCATGAGGTGATGTGTGACTCATGGGGTGGATAAGTCTTCTCTATTTGCAAGAAAAAAATTGCTAGCCATGAATTAGCTACCTCTGTCTAAAAGGAATTTAGAACAAGAAATCCACTTATGTTATCAAAGTACGTAATGGAATTAGGATATAGGTGAAAAGAATTTAAGGGACAAAATAATGAAGGTACATTCACTTTTGAGAGACAATGGAGAAATTAAACATTCCATTGGTAGCAGTTTGGTCTTTAGTGGATAGGACATGGCTTCACAAGGAATTACTCAATGAAGTCAAGAAAAGTGTTCAAAATTTGAGCAAAGCCAATGGACAACTAGAGGTAATGGAAAGGGATGGAAAAATGATAATGGTTTTATTTGGAGGATGCTACTGCATCAAGAATAATGGAAATTTCTCATTCCAAGGTGTTGGAAGGTTCCATCAAGGTAAAGTTGGGGCATGATTGCCTAAGTGGAAGTAGTTTCCAATAGGGCATATTGGCTAGAATTGAAATATGGCCAAGTGGGATATCGTTGGAAAATGTTTAGATCATGGAAAAATAATGCATAGATGAGAAGAATGATAGTGCATAGGGCCGCAAGGATCTGGAAAGATTCAAGGACAACTACATGGAACACAAGAAACTGGAACAAATATGCACTGGAGAGCATGCTAAAGTCATGTGTAATGCATTTAATGAAGTTAGAATGCATATGCATTAGTAGGCATGTTGACAGTGAGTGTTTGGTGCATATAGAAGTGCATTAGTGCATATGGACATGCTTGGGTATACATATGGCATGCTTGTAGACTGAGAGTACTCCGTTGTTATATATGCAATAATGATGTTATGATAATTGAATACGACTAATGATGTATTATGTATCTAGGAAAAATGTTTATAGCATGGTTGAAGATGTTGATGACGATGCTACCGCATATGGCCTCCATCCATATGAAGACAAGTGAGGATGGTAAGAATGATGATCAAGAGGTTAGTGAAGGGAGACTATTAGCTTCTACAAAATACCATTTGATCATATAGCATCAAATAATGTGATAACAACTATGTAGGTATGCATTTGGGTTGCTAATGATGCATAATTATTGAAGGGAATGGAGGTAAGATTTATGTCAATTAAATTTCAATATTTGAATTGATATGTAGAGGAAAAGGCCCTTGAGTATACAAATATTGTTTAATGCTTGAATGCAATTATATGAGATTTAATTACATATTATGTTATGTTAGTTAAAGATCATAACCATGTCAGGTCAAGAGACAAACTCTTACTATAACAGTGGATGTCAATAGAGCTACCCATGTGTGCGACCATGTTTTGCTTGGATATGGAAGGAATATAGAACCATACAAGTGCTCAATGGTGTCCCCCCGTATAATCGATGTTTTGACTTCAACCTCTTTGCCAACACTAAGGAGCACTAAAGGATTATATCCCTAGTGTTGTGTTTGGGTCGAAGAGGAAGGTATCCAAATAGTTGAACAATTAATTGGGAATAGTTTGGATAATGTGTTGAGGTGATGGATAGACCTTCCAAATCTCCATGGTGGAATACATGACATGGATATGTGGTATTCTAGAGTCAATGCAAGGATGCATTGTGTATATGTGGCCATGAGTATTGGCACATTGGTTTTTTTGTTTGTAATATTTGATTGCATTATGAAAAGCTTGGTATGCTAGATAATGCACAGGTAAGGAATGATAATGGCATTCCAATTAATATTATTAGTGAAAGGAAGTGATTGAATTGTGTAAGTTATAGTTCTGAAATCACTTCATGGGTTGATTGTAAATGTTGCAATAAAAGGATAATGTGCATAAATACTAATAATTTGTTTGGCTGAATGAAAGTTGAGAAAAAAAATTATAGGACGAATGGTCTCGAGTATGGAAATGGTGTAAGCCCATAAGGAACACCAATACTTGTTACTGCAAGATCCAAAAATTGTAGGACGAATGGTCTCTTCCTACTCTCGGGTTGACCCAGGTTCAGATATAAAGAAGCTTCCAACAAAGCCCTCTAAAACTATCGGCCCTCCTGGTAAACTAGAAGGCAACACAACACATAGAGTGTACTGCGCAGTCTCACCTGAGATAGTTCTATGGGTGACTGCAATGCTCAGATGTTTGCAATCTAGGAAAGAGTGGGTATCTAGGATTGCAATTCATCTTCTTAAGCCTTGATCTGGTGGTTCTTTCTATTATTCTTAAGATCCATTCATTTATTAAGTTTATGCGTGTATTCCAACAAATCTAACATATAATAGATCTCATAGCCTTATTCATTCATCAACTAACTCCTTACAGGAAGTAATCATGCAATAACCACATCACATAACACAGGTGTTATGGTGGTTCACCCTCTCCTCGACTACGTCCACAAAGATCTGGATTTTCAAGCTCATTTATTATGGCACTACACGCACTAAAACTCCATTCATATAATCACAAAATAGATTCCACGACCTTGTGAGGTTGACTAGATCGCACCAGGCTCCTACGACTACAATCTAACCCTCAAGGTCTAGCTACTCTTCTACCCTAAATCTCAACAACTTACAAAAATGATATTCGATCTTACAATAGTTTCCTTGACTGCACAGACCAAAACTTAGCAACCAAACACACATGATAAAAACTCTATCTCTTTATTTTTTCTCTCCTTTCACATAGAACTCCTAGGTACTTATTTATACTAGTTTTCTAGCTCATCGGCCATTACAATCTCCTACAAAAACCCTAACCCTAATGTAGTTAGGTTTTCCTGCATGCACGCCTTGCATGTTTTCCTCGCACGTGTTACTTTTCCTTCCTGCTATCTTTTTCCAATTCTGGGTTTATACTCCAAAAATAGTATTTCCTCAAAATAGACATGCGCCCAATAGGCCCCCAACACTGACATGTGGCTCGTCCCGAGACACCTAGCCATTGTGCGCTCCCTGAACAACCTCTGTTGGGTTGTGGAACTTGTCTGCAAGTTCCCTTCCTCTTTCCTAGACCTGCACGGCTCTTCCTGTTAGTGCCTCTATTGACTGTGTTGTGATCTCCTCTTGGATCAGTGTTGTGGCCTATGTTTGTGCCTGCTCCATATTCCTTTTTTCCTCCTCCAATTGTGTAATCAATTTCTCTACTTGCTTTTGGAGTGGTTCTACTTCTTCATGTCTCTCATGTTTCTGTCTTTGCACAGCGTTCAAATCGACCTGCAGCTTCTTCATGTCCTAATTACCTTTCAGGCGCTTTGTGATGCTCATCATTTTATGTCGGTTGTTGATTTCTTGCATGGCTACACTTATCCTCTCCTCCTATTGGTCTCATTGTTGGACCTACTCATCCTCATCCAACGTTGTCCAAAGTTGTGCCGCTCTGTCGAACAATCCTGTTATGTTGAATTGTTCTTCAATTGTTGTCATTTGGAATGCAACTTCTTGTTTCCTCTGCTCTCTCACCTCGGGAGGAGTTGTAGGATTCAATTTTTATTTTAATTCCTCAATCTCTTGCCTATAGTGTTCGATGGTTTTGGCAATAAGATTGAGTTTCTCCTCTGCACTTGTGTTCTCTATATGCACACTTTCGGGGATGTGATTGTACATTGTTGTCACACCTTGATCAATTTTGTCTGCGCGCACTTTTTCTTCCTTGGTTTTGAACTTGATTTGTTCGATCACCAATTCCAAGGCTTCCTTACCATCTCTTGTTTCCTGCAGTGTTATTGCATCTGTTCTAGCGTGTGATTGTACCTTTTGCACGACACTGACTTGGAGCTTGCACAATGCCATGGTAGGTATTCTTGCCAATACCATCTCTACCTGTTCCATGTCCTTCAATGGTGACCGTGTTGCAGTTTCATCCATTTGCATCATATTAGTTGTTAGCCTGAAAATCAGACTCGCCTAGGAAATAGTCTGAACTCTGTCCTCCTCACTCAGCGCACTCCTTATCGTTGCGACTAATTCTTCGGGGAAGGATTCAGTTCCCCTTTCATGCCTCTGCACTAACCTGACCTGCTCAAGGACCCGCTTTATTCCTGCCATGTCATCTTGTATTCTTCCTCTCTGGTGCTAGGCTTCTTAAAAAAAAATCGTTGCACGGTCCTACACCATTTCTGCCACAGTTCTGCGTCATCCTCTGTGATAGTGTATTCTGGAAAAAAATTGTGCACTTTCACCTTCTTGTGCGATCCTCCTGAATGTATTATTGGCCTCTTTAGTGGCCCTGTCTCTAGTGGAATAGATGTTGAGGGGTTTTCTTGTGTTGTAGTGTCCCATGTTCCTTGTTCTTTTTGTCCTGGGGCAATGTCATTTTGTGTTGCTTGTGTATTCTTCTTCAATGCATTCCCCTTCTTCTATTGCATCGGCTTTTGACTGGGTTTCCCTAACTTCATCGACTTTTTGGGCGCAACGATGTCTACCTATGTACCCTTAGGCACTCCTTGAGTCGGGACTGGGATTCTCCAGTCATCGTGCCAATCCCTCATTTCCATTTCTATGTTGTCCTTAGTGATGCAGTATCTCAGTTATAGTCATTCCTTCCCTGGATCCGTGTGCGCTTGGATCCACATGTTGTGCCTTGTCRCCCTTAAGCTGGCTATGTCCCTATATTGTGCGACCACGTCTAGAGTAATCCTTCAAGTGTTCACAACGCTTTCTTATATCTCACTGAAGTACCTAGAAAAGGTACCTGTATTATCATTTTTATGCTTGGGGTCTAAATTACTCCCAATGATGTGTACTGCATTGCACGGCATCGACCTATCCGATCACAAAAATGAGATTACGAGGGCTCCCTCCACCCCATCAGTGCGATCAAAATGAGTAACCACGAGTAGTGGAACTCTGTTCCCAAGTCCTACGCGTCTTTACACTCTTTGAGGAACAAGTTTAATAGATACCGGACCCAGTTGAGTGTAGTGCCATTAGTGCACTGCGCTGCAGTTGCGATGACCCCAGTAGGGACTTCCTCCTTGCGGAATTTCATGATCATTATGATCCTGCGTGAGTCCTTCTCTGTGTCATACGTTTTCTTCACCTCCTCGGCCAGGGATTTCTCCTTTGTTTTGTCATCCAGGTATTGCGCAGGGTTCTCACCCATTGATGGCAGCCCTGTGATGAGTGCAATAAGCTCCACGTCTATTGAGACAGGTTGTTCCAATCATAAAAATCCTCCATGGAGGACCGCCATCAACTGATTGATGCAATTGTTTACTTCTTTCCCCCTTCCAAAATGGGGAATTTCAAGCATATTCACAATGCTTATGTTGTTCAGGTCAATTGCCCATGGTTTCGGTTGTAAGATTGGGTCTCCAAAGGGCAATGTCCCTATGTTGTCTAGGTATGCGTGTTGCACAAACTCAAGGAATTTTCCAGCATCGGCCATGTCGTGGTCCGAATATTTCAACTTCTCCATGCATCCCAGAAGTGTCGGTGTGGTTTGCACTCCCTCTGGAATGTGCGGTAGTATGATGGTTGCTTCGGGTTGTCTACGCGAGGATCGTGCCATGGGTTGTTTTTCCTTTCTTCTTGGCGGTTGACTTGAGGTCCCAGCCTCCATCTGTCTGCTTCCCGCATCAGGTTCTGTTTGGTGGGTAATGTCTTCCACTAGACCCTCATGTTACTGCGCAAACTTTACTCTGGTTGGTCTTAGCGTTGCAACCTTTGTGTGCGCGTTGGCTTCGCCATTTGTTCATTGGGCTTCTTCGACCCTCGCAGGTTGTTGTACTGTGCCTGCATTGTTTGTGGTGTGACCCTAAGCACCATTATGTGGATTGATTTCCATAGTCGTTGTTGTTGGCGGTTATGTTTCTTCCACCACCGGTGTAGGGCTTACAGGTTCTGCCTGTGGTGAAGGAATCATGTCAACATCGATGAATTCCTCAATCTATGCGGTTTTCTATTTGGCCTCTGCGGTTTCATATGGTACCCTAACACTGCTTCTGGTTTTCCTCCCTGCTTGGCTTGGTGCTTCCAGCTTCAGTGGTGCCATCGTGGGTATTAGTCGGTTTTTGTTGAATGGGTTCAAGGTGGTTCGCACTGTGTTCTTCGTTAATTCGCTTCTGCTCTACGTGCTCTCTATCACTGCAAGTTCGTGTTTTCCCAATAAGTCTTGTTCCCCGTGTTCCCCCTTTATATACAAAATGTCGTGAAACTTCTCGGAAAAGCTTCCTTGGTTGTGATTAATGCAATGATGCTTCATGTGTACATTCCATTTAATTTCATAAATGTCGCCAGTTGGTGCCTTTTTGTCGTAATCGTCATTTCTCATTTTTTCGCTTTTTTTGACCATTAACCCCTTTTCCAGTGTGCTGAGCATTTTGAGTGCGCGATGTATTTTTGATGTAACCTTTAATTAATGTGCAGTGTGTCACCCATATGTTGTGCGCATACATTTTTCCTTTCTTCATGCCAAGTCCACTTTCTCTTGCGCATTGCATTTTTCAGTATTTTTGTATTTTCTATCTTTTCTATTTTTGTACTTCTTTTTCCTTATTTTCCTCCTTTTTGTTTCTTTTTCTCATTTTCTTTGTCTTAACTCCTACTATAATACACTATATACATGTTTTCTTATTGCGCTCTAATTCTTAAGTGTTAGGAGGTTGATTGTCCCTGTACAGTTTCAGTTGGCTCCCATTGATCAGTCCTTTCAGTTTTGTGCCTTCCAAGTCTTTTAACTGTACAGATCCCCCATCTATGACAGTCTTCACTTCATATGGCTCCAGCCAATGCACACTGAATTTACTAGGATGTTGAAAAAAATTGTTTTCATAGAGCAAGACTAAGTCTCCCACCTTAAAACTCTTCCTATTAATATGTCTATCATGCCAAGCTTTGTCCCTTGCTTTGTGTACTTCTTGATGAAATCCTACTAGAATCCTATCCTCCTCCATCTCCATTAATTGATTCAACCTCTCTTTCATTGCGCCTCTTTCTTTCATGTTGGTGATCGTGGCTACGTGCAGACTGGGTACCAGGAATTCCAGTGGTACTACTGCTTCTTTCCCATACACCAACCTGAATGGTGTTTGTTATGTCAGCTTCTTACATGTAGTCTTGTATGCCCATAATACTACTGGTATCTTCAAATCCCAATCATCCTTGTTGACATTGCATAGATTTGTCAAAGCATTCTCCAAGATCTTATTGAAGGCTTCTATTGTTCCATTTGCTTGAGGATGGTATGGTGTACTCTTTTGATGATAAACTTCAAACTCCTAAGCCATATTGGTAGTGTTGTTGATAAAGTGAGTAACTTGGTCACTCATCGGTGTGGACAACCAAATCTAGTGATCACTTGCTCAAACAGAAGTGTAGAGGTGTTGTGCTATAGTCTTTTTACCAATCTTTGCTTATGCCCATCTTGTTGAGTATTTTGTTAGGTGATGATATGCTGCTTATGCCCATCTTGTTGAGTATTTTGTTGCAGTGATGATATATCCTGCTCCTGACCTTTTGGTTATTAGATTTATTGGTCCCACAAAGTCTATTTCCCATTTTTCAAACACTTGTAAAGTTACTTATGGTATTAGGAGCAATCTCATCCCTTCTATTTGGTTTACCAACCCTCTAACAGACATCACATCTCTGGAAATATTCCTTCGCATCTCTGTGAATTGTTGGCCACCATAGTCCTGTGCGCAATACCTTCTGCGTGGTATATTTTCTTGCATAGTGTCATCCATTTATTCCCTCATGAGTTTCTACCAAAATCCTAGGTCTTTCATGTTATAGTACACATCTTCTCAAAATGTTGTCTGCGCCCATTTTGTATAAGTGTCCTGCAATCAAATGATAGTTTCCAGCTCTGACTACCATATTTTTATTCTGTGTAGTGTTAAACACTTGTGGCGCAATCCCTGTACCCAAGTGTTTAATAATATCAGCAAAAATATTCATCAGCTATTTGGACTAAAAAGAATTGTGCATCAAGAAAGTTGTCTTCCAATATGGTAGGTTCTTCTCCATTCATTATCGTTGATAGGTGATCAAGTCATGCATCCAACTTCACTGGTTTGACTATCACTTCAAACTCGAATTCCTGAAATAACAGTAGCCATCTACAGATCCTCCCCCCCAACATTGGCTTGTTGACTAGGTATTTTAGCGTTGAATGATCTATGAACATATTAAAGTGTTTACCCAGTAAATAATGTCTGAACTTCTGCAGTGCATAAACCATTGTTAGGCCTTCTCTTTCTGTAGTGTTGTAGTTTTGCTCTTATTCTGACATTTTTCTGCTTGCAAATGCTATAGGATGTGTTGGTACAAGGGCAGACCCGGGGTTCAATGCTTCAACAACGCACCAACAAAACCCTAACTACCGACCCTTTCGGCAACACCTGCGAAGCAGATGAAGTCTCACCCGAGGTAGAGGCAGGGGTGGTTGCAAGACTCAGGTGTCTGCAACCTTAGTTGGGACACAGATCTGTGATTCTTACTCTTAGCAAGTACTTTAACAAAGATCGATCATCAATATTTAACCCTCAAGGCACTCCGCAGATGGCATAGAGCACCGTAGCATTCACTTAGATCTAGGTTAAGTTAGCACTTAGCATTAGCAAAATAGGTTTAGCACTCTGCACTTTCATATATGTCAGATCTACACTCATACATCTAAGAAGCACAAAGAAAAGTGGATCTATCTAAGAGTAGCATAGAAAAGCACATAACATAATCATATCAAAGCATAACACATGGAAAGAAACCAACACATTAGGTCGAAGCACCGAGCACAACACACAGAGTTATTGTGGTTCACCCCCACCTTGGGGCTACATCCACAAAGTCTTCTTCTTCTTTATTAGCTTTGTTCAATCAAGTTACAACACAGAGCTCACACTTGTACTTCGCATAGGACAGGAGATCTGCGCGTACCTCGCCAGATCCTCCTTCCCTGAGTAGATCTAGCACAGAGCCTTCTTACAATCTGTGCACTCAGCACTTATAGCACTTGCACTTAGCTCTGCAAGTCGGTCACATAATATACAAAAAGCCTTTACTAGCACTTAGCTTATCTTTTCTCCCTCTCCTACATTGCTTAGCTACTTATTTATACTTTACAAAATAGGCCTAAAACATGGGTAAACCCATGGGTCAACATCCCTTTCCCATTACATTAACCCAAAACCCTAAAAGGGCCCCAAAAGTGGGTTGAGATCCCGTGATCTCTGCTTTGCCTGGCGCTCCATCTTTGACAGGTTGTCGAAGTCCAAAAATGGTCAAATATGACCAAGTGTTCCTCAAAACTTGGTCAAGGGCCAACAGGCCCCCAACACTCACCTATGACTCATCCCGAGTCACTCTGGTCTGATCAACTCCACTTTGAATGTCTCGAGCTTGGCCTAAGCTACTTCGACCTGCTACAGTGCGACAACCTCTTTCTCAGTGAACT
Organism: Picea sitchensis; assembly: GCA_010110895.2. NCBI lineage: Eukaryota > Viridiplantae > Streptophyta > Pinopsida > Pinales > Pinaceae > Picea > Picea sitchensis. Next base: position 19,321 of record SNQJ01S0012610.1, on the reverse strand, counting down.
CTTGTATCACTGCATCGTTTACTGGTCCTTCCATGCCCTGTTCTGCAGTGATGACAACCTGTTCAAGCTTGGTTGCCTAGCTCTCAACTTGAGTGAAAATTTGGCATGTTTTCTCTTGGAGGGGTTGAAATCATTGAGAAACTTCCATCACTTTACTTTAGAGCATGTGTACCTATTGTTGGGCGGTGCATTGTTCTGGAAATCACTTCATTCTTTCGACTGGGGTCAAGGCCTTCAGTTGCGCCTGTAGCGTGTCTTCATGTTGCTTTGCTTCTTGGAGCTGCGCCTCTAATGTCTACAATTCTGGGTTCTCTATGAGGTTCTCATAAGTCTGGGCACTTCTAGCGCTCAGCTGCTTACATTCCAAAGCCAAGGTTTTTAACCTGTCAACTACGCTATGGATATATCGTCCCCAACGACTATATTGCTTCTTCATGGCGAAGTACTCTATGTCGTTGTTTTGATATCTCGGCAAAGCTCTAATTCTGCAATGTTTCTTTCTGCGAAGTATCCTCTAGAACTTCTTGTGACCTTACAGTATTAGCGTTTTTCTTTCTTAAATTTCTAGCCTTCTTCCCAGTGAGCTTCATCTCAGTAATTCTTTTACCATTCTGATGCTTACCTTTTGTGGTCTTAGTTGCTTCGCGTTGTTAAAATTATTTCCTAGGGTTCCTGCGTAATACTTCTTTTGTATCGAAAATAGGTAACTCAATCTTCTCTGGATCCTCTAGTGTTCTCTTAGCCTCGACATCAGGGTTGCTAGTATTAAATATCTGCGATCGACTCTTATGTTCTTCAATCAAGTGCGTGATCCTTCTAGCCATAAAATCTTTTAACTCTTGCTTCTTTTGTTCCAAAACTTCTTCCTCCTCTTTTCGTCTAGGTTGCTCTCTATCAATCCAAGGTTTTCCTATGAGCATGGTAAACGAGGCGTTGTCTTCAACAAATTTAATAATCTCAAAGTCTTCCTCTATCGAAGTTCCATTGACAGTCATAGGTATCCGGGCAAGCCTTCCACATAGGTTTACTATCTTTCCTCTGAATAAACTTGTTCCTCCCAGGGAAGGGATCATGGCAGGCTTTCCTATAGCTTCCCAGGTTCTTCCTGGCATAATGTTCACTTATGTTTCTTCATCAAGAATACAGTCAATGTTGAAGTCCCCTATTCTTGTTTCGACTTGCTCCTATTCTTTGAAGATATCTAGTAATCGGACATCTTTATGTTCCTTCAGGGTTTCTTTTATCCGTATTAATATTTTCTCTGATTCTTGTTGGGTTTCTACCTTCTAGTCTTCTTGATTCAGATTCATCCTTTCTAACTTAGAGATCATTCTAGGGCAATCCAATACGTCGTGGTCCAAATCTTTGGAACAGAGACAACTAGGTTTTCTCCCAGGGCATTCCTTAGCAAGATGTCCTGGTCTTCTCCAACTGTAACAAAGAGTTAATCCTCTCTTTCTCTTCAATGATCCCCAACTCTTCTTATACTGCGCACTAGGATCACAGTGGCTAGCCTGCAAAAATTTTGTTCTAGGATCCTGCATCCACTTGTTAGTCCAGACATTCTTTCTATGCATCGATATAACATATCTATCATTAGATCTATTCACATCAAACTTTCTTTCATCTATTAATGCCCTAGTTTTCAAACTAGGACAGAATCTATCAAACATAACTGGATCCATGCTCTAGAAACAAAAAATTTCACTTATCTTACTTCTACATAGCACAAAGCTTCCAGATCTAAGAACTTTTGACTATTCTTACCTTTATTAGAGAACAGAGCTTACAGATCTTACCTCTTTTCTGCAGATATGACTTCTTTCTTTCAGAAATTTCCACTTTTACTTTTCTCAGAGCACAGAGTGCTCAGATCTCGCTTCTTTTATTCAGATCTGATCTTCCTTTCTTCATATCTGACCTTATTCCTGGCACAAAGCTTCACAGGTCGAGTAAAAAGTTGCACACTAGAGCCACAGATCTACGCATAGAGCTTCCTTTTGTACAAAGTTTCCTCTTCCTCAGTTCCTAGCAAGCACAGTTTCAGGTCCCGGCAACATAACCATTTGTTGGCACAGGGGCAGACCTAGGGTTCAACGCTTCAACAACGCACCAACAAAACCCTAACTACCGGCCCTTTCGGCAACACTTGCGAAGCAGATGAAGTCTCACCCGAGGTAGAGGTAGGGGTGGTTGCAAGACTCAGGTGTCTGCAACCTTAGCTGGGACACAGATTTGTGATTCTTACTCTTAGCAAGTACTTTAGCAAAGATCATTCATCAGTATTTAACCCTCAAGGCACTCCGCAGATGGCACAGAGCACCACAACATTCACTTATATCTAGGCTAAGTTAGCACTTAGCATCAGAAAAATAGATTTAGCACTCAGCACTTTCATATATGTCGGATCTACACTCTTACATATAAGAATCACAAAGCAAAGTGGATCTATCTAAGAGTATCATAGCAAAGCACATAACATAAACATATCAAAGCATAACACATGGAAAGAAACCAACACATTAGGTTGAAGCACTGAGCACAACACACAGAGTTACCGTGGTTCACCCCCACCATGGGGCTACGTCCACAAAGTCTTCTTCTTCTTTATTAGCTTTGGTCAATCAGGTTACAGCACTGAGCTCACACTTGTACTCTGCATATGGCAGGAGATCTACGCACACCTCAATGGATCCTCCTTCCCCGAGTAGATCTAGCACAGAGCCTTCTTACAATCTGTGCACTCAATACTTACAGCACTTGCACTCAGCTCTGCAAGTTGGTCACATAATATACACAAAGCCTTTACTAACACTTAGCTTATCTTCTCGCCCTCTCTTACATTTCTTAGCTACTTATTTATACTTTACAAAATAGGCCTAAAACATGGGTAAACCCATGGGTTGACATCCCTTTCCCATTACATTAACCCAAAACCCTAAAAGGTCCCCAAAAGTGGGTCGAGATCCCATGATATCTACTTTGTCTGGCACTCCATCTTTGACAGGCTGTCGAAGTCCAAAAACGGTCAAATATGACCAAGTGTTTCTCAAAAATTGGTCAAGGGCCAACAGGATGATCCAAATCTGTTTCTCCTGGCTGCGCCAGAATTGCTCCAAGTGTTATAGTTGATGCATCTACATGCACATGAAAAATATTTTCCCAATCCGGGAATACTAGAATAGGTGTTGTTACCATATTTTCTTTTAGGGTGTCCAAACATTGTTGACAATCCTCATTCCACTGAAATTTAGTATCTTTCTTTAACAATTTCTTCATTAGCGCAATGATCTACGCATACCCTTTTATAAAAAAATTGTAGTAGCATGTATGTCCCAATGTTGCTCTCAACTGGCGCACTGATTTTGGTGGTGGTAAATTGACAATGAGTGCAATCTTGGTAGGATCTACTAGAAAGCCTTGTTTGCACAGTATATGGCCCAATAATATTCAACAAGGTTTCCCAAAAATGCATTTCTTGATATTCAATGATATCTAACACTGCTTGCATCTTTCCAACATTAGCCTTAATACTTCCAAAAGATATTTTAATAGACTATATACAGTCCAGTCATCCAGATACACTTCTAAAAACTTATGTATGAACTCCTTAAAATCATCCATTACTACCCTTGAAAATATGGTCGGTGCACTCTTCACCCCAAAAGGCATGACTATGTACTGGTAGGATCCCCATTCTATGGTAAAAGTGATCTTGTACATGTCTTCTAGGGCTATCTTGATCTGATGGTACCTTGAGAATCCATCTGTAAATGAGTATAACTCATGGCCTCCCACACTCTCTAATACCTCATCTGTGAAAGGGGTGGGAAAAGGGTCATGTAGGCAAGCACCCTTCAGTTTCCTCGGGCCTACATAAATCCTTCCCCCCCTTGTTTCTTTTCTTTCACTACCATAGGGCTTATCCATTGAGATTCTTCTATTGGTTCTGTAATTCCATCTTCTAACATCCTATCAATTTCTGCTTTCACTTTCTGCTTATATATTGGATTCAGTCTATAAGGTCTCTGTCGGACAGATATAGCCTTACGTTTGAGAAGTATCTTCATCTCTCCTATCTCTCCTACTATGCCCTTCATATATGTAAACGTTGTTGGGAATAGGTCACTATACTCACGCAGTAACTTTGTTATCCTCTCTATTGTTTGTTCATCCCAGTTGTCCCCAATACTTTCCATTTTAGGTTTATATGTTGTCCCAATATTAACTTTCATCACTTTGATAGGTGCAACCAATACTTCTGATTCCAAATATGGACCTTAAACCTCTCTTTCCCCATCAACTTATGTAATATGAATGTTGTGTGGGTCATCTTCCTCTGGTCCTTCTTCTTCTACATGATAGCATGACAGTAGTTCCTTGATTGTTTGTCTGTTCTGTTGTTGATACTCTGTCATGAGTTCAACCTCTGGTTCATCAATAAATATCGCCCTTCTTATCTGTTTGAGTGTTGAATACATGTTGTGGTTCTCCTATTCAAATGAGAATGTTACTATGAAATTATGTTGTAATGTTGTCCATTTTGTAGTGCTTCTGCGCAGTTCCTCGTCTACATGCCAATTTTCTGGAACTCCTTCCAATGTATGGATGAAGTGATGAGGCCATTCCTTTGGTGGTGTCATCCTCCATAATGTTCTACATCTCTCCAAATGTTCTACTGGTGTCCCATGTCCACCATACCTCTACATCTTATTGCTCCCCTGCTCTGCACCAAATCTAATGCGCAGTAGTCGCTTATATTGGTACTAGTCCTTAACTATTTCTTTGTGCGCACCCCACCATCTTGCAGGTGTTGCCTTGAGTTCAATGTCTAGGGCTAAGAGCCTCTGATTCTCTAACACTTCATCTTCGTATCTTGTTAGGAATTCTTCAAATTCATTCACCCCATGAAAATTGGGAGCTTCTCTTATCTCTGTACCTACCCATCTCACTGTGCGGTCTATTCTTGCGCACCTTCTTGTGGACACTTCATGTAATATTTGTTGCCAATTTTCCAACCTTGTATCTGAATCCGAAGCACATGATGCGATGCTCCTCTAGCTGAGTACTCCATCTGCAGTTGGGTTGACATAATATTCTCTGCACGCGGTGGTTCTGTACAACTGGTTGATTTCCTCAAGATTTAAGCAAGTGAGGACTACAAACCTTTATCCTTTTGGTGGGTCCAGTGGTGCAATGACTATGTATTCTCCTTATTCAAATGCCATCTTCCTTGTATTCAAGTTGATTATGGCCTGGTTATCAATTGTCCAATCCATCCCAAGCAATGTTGGATAAGGTGTTGTGCCATCCACTATTTCTATCAGTTCAAAGTCTCCCTTAGTGTGCACTCCATCCAAATCTATTGTCACACCTTTTAGCCTTCCAATTGGAAGAACTATGTGTTGGTTTTCTAGCTTCAGCTGAACATGTGAGTAGACTAAGGTAGGCTCTCCCATACATTGCCATGACTTCTTGGGTAACATGTTTACCTCAGAGCCTAAATCCAGTATGATGTCCCCCATATTAAAATCTCCAATGTTGCCATTTAGTCTGAATTCTCGGTTTGTCCTCCTTCTCGTATGGAGGTGATTGACCGTTTTTTGTTCTAATTTCCCCTCTTCCTCTGTGTTACATATTTCTAACATATTTTCCAAACTTTAACAGATGATGGATCATTTAGTACTTTAACACGGGATTGTAGAAAGGTCTTTATGGTACTTACTTTCTCTACATATTCTGTTTCATTGGTGTGGTCCATTGATAAGGGAATCTCGTGTGTTAGTACATTCTGAGTATGTTGTGCAACTGATGTAGACGCAACATCTTGCTTGAGGAACTCCTATCTGGACTCCTTGAACGTTTCTTTTTCTTTCCCCACATCAAACTATGTATGTGATTCAGTATTCTTCTTCACCCATTGGTGTTGTGTTGGCTCTTGTCTTACTATGTCAGCTCCTGTCTTAGCTCCTCCGTGCATAACTATGTTAATATTTCTTCCATCATCCCTTGGTTTTGCAGAAATCCACTGAACATTCTGATTGTTCTGATTCTGCTTATCTTGAATTTTTCCCAATAATGTTGGACAGTCCTCTGTATCATGGTATGTTGCGGGACAGTACATGCAGGTCGCAGGTGGAAGTGGACATTCCCTGTCATAGTGTCCTGGTTGTTGGCAGTTATGGCACACTATTGGTCCTCTGCTTCTTCCAAATCCTCCTCTACATCGTCCTCCACCTCTATATCTACCTAGATCTGCTTGTGGTGCGTTGTATCGAGGCACTTAATTATATTGTGCAAGGTTATATTGAGGCTACACGTTATTGTATTGTGGATGCGCAGTGTTGTATGGAGGTCTTACCTGGTTAAACTAAGGTGCAAATTTCCCTGTCATCATTTATGCTTGTACCCTATAGGTGTCTGACGTTCTCTCCCGCATCAAGTCCATTGTCCTACAGTCTTTATCATCATGACCCACTGATTTGCAAAAGTTGCAATATGAACTCTTGGGTATTGCTTGATACTTCTACATCATTGGACAATGATATGAGTCATGTCCATGTGCTTTGTAGATCTCGCACCATGGTCCCCCTATTGGTAAGGGGTTTGGTAGCCCTGTTGCCATGTACTTTGTGAAAGTTTGGCACTCATTCTTGTGGTGTGCTTCCATCCTGCATGTGGTACACCAAACAACTTATCTTTTCCTTTTGCCCCTATTCTAGTTTAGTTGGAACATAAGGTTCTTCAAATCCTCCTTCAGCTCTTCTACTATTGGATATATCTTTTCATACTAGTTCTCTTCGAGTTGTAGGGCTTCCTGTAGATCCTCTACCTGCGTTTGAAACTTTTGTTGCCTCAAAGGGTATTTCAGATGTGGTAGTAGTAAATTGACAAAGAGATGTCTATGTTGCATATCTGTCATGACATACTTCAATTTACCCTTCAATCGTTTGAACCACTAATCAATCTCCCAAGCAAACTCGTCTGGTTTTTATCTGATCTCAATCATATCATTCATGTATTGATCTTATGAACTAGGTTTCTGAAATTCATTTATCAATAGGTTCTTGACATCTGCAATCGTCCTTGTTGTTCTTGGTGGATTGTTTACAACTAAGCTCATGTACCAATCCAGTGCGCAATCTCTTAGTGTGATAGCTAGCTGCGCAAGTTTTGTATCCTCATCTATGATCTGCTTTGCTTCCCAAATATTCTCACAGATAAACAAGTGCTTTTTTGGATCCTCTGGTGCCTCTCCCTTCAATTCAGGTAACCTGATGATGGGATCATGTCTTGCCATTTTAAACAGTGATGAACTACGACCTTCGTGCGGTGTAGATACTTGAATACCACTTCCTGAAACGTCTCCTCCAGTCATTTCCCCTTGATTGGGTGCACTTCCTGTTGTCTTTCTCCCACTAAAATTTGGTTGTCTAAACGGTGGTGTTCTTTCTAGTGTATTAGTCGCACATGGGGTTAAGAGTTCCACATTGACACTAACATGGATAGGAGTTTTGCCTCTGGTTCTTGGCCCTAGACCTCCTGTCTTCCTTTCATATGTTTCACATAGGATTTCCTCAATCTTCTCCACAACCCATAGATCCTCTACCTCTTCTTCATCACTTGCCAAGCCCTCTCTATCTACTATGGCTCTCTTCTTATTATTCATCTTATATTGGTAGGGTACTCCACTGTGCGTTTTTCCAGTTGTTGCTATGAGTTGATCTTCCTCCATCATAATTGGGTCCAAGGTGTCCTCCTTCTTTCCCCTATCCATCTCTTCCTCCATTTCTTCAGCTCTTGTCAGTGCTTCCCCCCTTCCCCCATGCATGCAGGGAAGTTTAGTTGTATGCTTCCATAGTCATCACACCTTTGTTATACAGTAAGATCTTGATGGAAGTATACAATAATCTGATATACCTACCTATGTGTCCCTTCAGGAACTCTTGATGTACTGCGCTGCAAAACTTCGCAGTATCTACTGCAAATTCTGTGATAAACTTGCAACAATACTGCCTAGCCAAAAATCTACTGTGAGCCTGAATTTGTTGTTAACTTGTTGTAATTGCATGATCTCCATAGGATTCCACTCAAGATGTCTAATTCGATTCGTAGGGTGGTTGTCTTGCAACCTCAATAGCCACTCCTGCAACACATGTGAGAAATCAAAGAAAAAGACCTCATGCAAATCGCTAAACACGTACTTGTCCAGATATTTGCGCGATGTTAAATTAGGGTTTCTGCTATCCTTCTGTGAAAACTCAAGATCCTTTGTTTTCAACCAACTTTCAATCTCCGCCTTCGTTGGATTCCATGATCTAAACATTCCTTTTTATACCTTCATTCTCTTCATGATTCTTTCACGTATCCCACTCACTCAATCTCATGTAGTTCCAGCCAACAATAGAACCATTTGTTGGCTACTACTCTCTCTTCCTACTCTTAGGTTGACCCAAGTTCAGATATAAAGAAGCTTCCAACAAATCCGTCTAAAACTATCGGCCCTCCTGGTAAACCAGAAGGCAACACAACACAGAGTGTAATGAGCAGTCTCACCTGTGATAGTTCTATGGGTGACTGCAATGCTCAGATGCTTGCAGTCTAAGAAAGAGTGGGGATCTAAGATTGCAATTCATCTTCTTAAGCCTTGATATGATGGTTCTTTCTATTATTCTTAAGATCCATTCATATATTAAGTTTATGCATGCATTCCAACAAATCTAACATATAACAGATCTCACAACCTTATTCATTCATCAACTAACTACTTATAGGAAGTAATCATGCAATAACCACATCACATAACACACGTGTTATTGTGGTTCACCTCCTCCTGGGATACGTCCACAAAGATCTGACTTCTCAGGCTCATTTATTATGGTTCTACAATATATGGTGTCGCGCGCACTACAACTTCATTCATACAATCACAAAACAGACTGCACAACCTTGCGAGGATGACTAGATCACACCAGGATCCTCAACTTGCGATCTAACCCTCAAGGTCTAGATACTCTTCTTCCATTAAACTCAACAGCTTACAAAAATAGTATTCGACCTTACAATAGTTTCCTTGACTGCACAGACCAAAACTTAGCAACCAAACACACATGATAACAACTCTATCTCTTTCTTTTTTCTCTCCTTTCACCTAGACCTCCTAAGTACCTATTTATACTAGTTTTCTAGCTCATTGTCCATTACAATCTCCTACAAAAATGCTAACCCTAATGTCGTTAGGTTTGCATGCATGCATGTCTTGCATGCTTTCCTTGTACGTGTCACTTTTCCTTCCCGCTATCTTTTTCCAATTATGGGTTTTAACCTGCGCGGCTCTTCCTGTCAGTGCCTCTACTGACTGTGTTGTGATCTCCTCTTGGATCAGTGTCGTGCCCTATGTTTGTGCCTGTTACATATTCCTTTTTTCCTCCTCCAATTGTGCATTCAGTTGCGCTACTTACTCTTGGAGTGGTTCTACTTCTGCCTACTTCAGTGTTGTGCCCTATGTTTGTGCCTGCTCCATATTCCTTTTATCCTCCTCCAATTGTGCATTCAGTTGCGCTACTTACTCTTGGAGTGGTTCTACTTATGCCTGTCTCTCATATTTCTGTCTCTGCACAATGTTCAATTCGGCCTATATTTTCTTCATGTYGTGATTACCTTTCAGGYGCTCTATGATGCTCATCATTTTCTGTCGGTTCTTGAGCTCTTGCATGGCTACACTTAACCTATCCTCCTCTTGGTCCCACTATTGGACCTGCTCATCTTCATCCAGAGCTGCGCTGCTCTGTCAAACAATAATGTTGTCACGTTGCCTTGTTCTACCATTGTTTCCATTTGGAGTGCATCTTCTTGTTTCCTCTACGCTCTCCCCTCAGGAGGAGTTGTAGGAGTCAGTTTGTCTTTTAATTCCTCAATCTCTTGCCTATAGTGTTCGATGGTTTTGGCAATAAGATTGAGTTTCTCCTATGTGCTTGTGTTCTCTGCATGTGCACTTTCAGATTTGTGATTGTACATTGCTTTCACACCCTTTTCGATTCTATCTGCACGCTCTTTTTCTTCCTTGGTATCGAACTTGACTTGTTCGATCACCAATTCCAAGGCTTCCTTACCATCTCTTATTTCATGCAGTTCTATTGCATCTTTTTTGGCATGTGATTGTGGACATTGCTTGATATCATGTTCCTCCATCATAATTGGGTCCAAGGTCTCCTCCTTCTTTCCCTTATCCATCTCTTCCTCCATTTCTCCAGCTCTTGTCAGTGCTTCCCCCCTTCCCCCATGCATGCAGGGAAGTTTAGTCGTTTGCTTCCATAGCCATCACACCTTTGTTATACAGTAAGATCTTGATGGAAGTATACAACGATCTGATATACCTACCTCTGGGTCCCTTCAAGCACTCCTGCTCTACTGCGTTGTAAGACTTCGCGGCATCTACTACAAATTCTATGATAAACCCTGCAAATATATTGTTTAGCCAGAAATCTACTATGCGCATGAATTTGTTGTTAACTTGTTGTAACTGCACGATCTCCGCAGGATTCCACTCGAGCTGTCTAATTCAATTCGTAGGGTGGTTGTCTTTCAACCTCATTATCCACTCCTGCAACACATGTGGAAAATCACAGAAAAAAACCTCATGCAAATCGCTAAACATGTACTTGTCTAGATATTTGCGCGGTGTTAATTTAGGGGTTTTGTTATCCTTCTGCGCAAACTTAAGCTACTTTGTTTTAGACCAACTTTAAATCTCCACCTTCATTGGATTCCATGGTATAAACATTCATCTTTATACTTCCATTCTCTTCACGATTCTTTTACGGATCCCACTCACTCAATCCCATGCAGTTCCAGCCAGCAACAGAACCATTTGTTGGCTACTACTTTCTCTTCCTACTCTTGGGCTAACCCATCTTGGTACCAAGGCTTTCAAAAGAGTGTGAAAGAAAGTTATCAGTGCAATAATATTTCTTTTATCACCTATGGTAGGCCACCTTGTTGGCCACTATTCCTTTGATAAGCATTGCCCCATCTCCCTGTCATGGTAGCATCTAAAACCTGTAGGAAGCAAACAATGGCTCCAATGAAACCTTTAATAACATGTAAAAAAACCTTTAAGAAAAAGAAAAGCAGTTGAATGATGAGATCTCCTCAATATTTTTGACCCATGCACCAAGCAATTGGAATCCATTTATTGATGCTACAAACGACATAGATTATCTTGCCCTATTATCTATGTGATGTATAATTTTGCTTATATATGAAAGCAAAACATTATCTTGCCTTGTTATCTATGTGATCCAATATTTTGCTTATATATGAAAGCAAAACATTTTATTTCCTTGTTATATATGTAATGTATTATTTTGCTTATATATGGAGATAATCTTTGCCCGCTTTAATCTTTATATTGTTCTTATAGTTATTCAATTTGATAAGAACGACCTTTACACAAATTATCCACTAGTAATTAAGGGAAGGTGACCGCAAAGGAAAACAAATATAAACAAAACTTTTTTTTTATGTTTTGGATAAATAGCAAATTCATGTTATAATGGGACCTTTGCTATGAAAATAAACAAATTAATAAGAAAAACATGTTACGAAATTAATAATTTTTCAATGAACACATATTTTTTGGACCAACAATATAGGCATTTATTGTTAGCATATTGTTAATTTTGTGGAAGGGATAATTACCTATAACAAGTAACAATAAGAGCCATGTGTGAACAGGGGTGGTAGGAGCGGGTGGGGTTATCTTCTCCCCATGGGACATATTTGAACAACCTTTTCTTGGAGTTTGGGTGTAAATTCCAATAACCAGGTGGAAGCTTGCGTTCTTTATAAAGATTTCAGTATAGCAAAGAGCCAAGACATTGAAGAGTTGATTATCATTAGAGATTCTGGGGTCATTCTTAACCAGTTTAGAAAGCAATCCCTCTCGAATGATATGAATATTAGAAGCATCATCATTAGAACATTGTTGAATCCAGATGCATTTTAAACTTTGCAATGTTTTCATCTTCTTAGAACCAATAATAACAAGGTTGATTCCTTTGCCAATCTGACTTCTCGGGACTTGTTGGGAACATTGTGAATTGATGGTCGGGTTGTTCAACATTTCATCCCCTAATGCGAGTCGGGATGGATAGACCCACAAAAGCATTGTCCCATGGGAGGGACCCACCAACTAGAGAAATTGTGACAATTGCAAGAAGGATTAGGCTAAGGTAAGGAGTGTCGTGGGATATCAAACTTCATAGTACATTTTGGCTGGTGAGGAGGATAGGTGGTTGCTCCAGCTTTCTTATGCATGCACCTCTAGATCCTGGTGTACCTTCACACAAGTGCAATTCAACGACTTCTCTCTCTAGACCAATACCACAGGTTTCTTCTACGTATGAGTTAATGGATGTAGTACACTTACGTACCCCTTGAACGTCACCATTCCCTCAACGTTCCTCATCCACTACCTATAATAATGGATTTGTTTGGCTAAAGTCTTGTCGCACGCCTGGATATCTCTTTGGTGGGTGTGGGGGTATGTTGCAGTTCTTTCATTGTCCAGGGTGGCGACCCTTCATCCGTCTAGGATGGTGACCCTTCATCCGTCACCAAGCCATTACAGAGGATCTTTGCATCAAGAATGGTATTATGAATTGGGGTGGCGATGATCTAGATGTAGCCTTAACTCTAGTGTTAAAGGTAGCATTTCCCTTTGATCGTTTGAGGAATGAGCCTTTCTCAGAAACAGTCTAAGCAGGTGTTCGAGAAAACAACATGGCCAATGATCTGTCGGGTGTAGCATGATGGTGTTGAGACCTCCAGGACGAGGAATATGAGGTTCTAGTTAATCTAGTCAATTCACTTCAAATCAACATGAAGAATGCCTCAATTCAATTGCAAACCACAATGGACCTGTTAATTTCTCAAAGGCATGGAATTCAACAGCCACGGGATGAATTGGATGCCATTCATATAGAGGTAGTGGATATTCACTCTAGGCCTCTCTCTTCGGCCCAAGCATCTTCCAGTCAAGAAATTTCGGATGCAGCTTCGTCTCCAACTCCTCTCAAGCAGATTCGAAACCTCAATTCACCACCAGAATCTACAAAAGAAGCTTGGGATGGAACTCCATTAGACAAATGTTAACCAATATGCTCTTTTTTTGTTTTTATATACTTGGTATATTGTATAGATGGTATAATAGGCTCTGTAGTAGTTGTAAACCAGTTTTAGGGTTCGTAGTTTGGACAATTTCAGATAGGGAAAAACTTTAGCCTGATTTTGAAATTTACAGGCTTATTTTGAATTTGTAATGACTCTCTCTGTAGCTAGAAAACAACTTTTTTGAATATAAATTTTACCAGTTTTATTATAAAAAAAAAGATCCCTGTAGAAATCGCTACGAAAATCCAAATTAAATATTTTCGTCCGAGCCATAGAGCTTGAAATTTGATATTGAATTACAAACCCATGACAATACCCATATTCAACATGCCAAAAAATAATAAGAATCTAGATTAATGTTTGCATTAATGGTAAGATAGGTTGTTTGCATCAATTTGCCTCACTCTCTCGCAATTTCATTGAATCGCCCACACCCTCTAGTGAACATGTCAATTTATGCAGAAAAAACATTGCTCTAAACTACGTGGTTCGATGGCTTGTATTCCAAATCTTTGATTTGGCATTTGGGTTCGACCTCCCGTCAAGCTCTCATATCCCAATGCCAACTCACCCAACCATTTGTCCATTTCTAATATTTCTTGTCCTCGTAAGTTATATAATTTTTCCTCTATAATATTTTCGGTTGAAGGAAGGGAATTATAGTCTCAAAAGAAAATTACCATAATAAGCAATTCATGCTCGCATGATTCAAGAAGCTACATTGGCTTTGGTTTTAATGAAATTTTAGTGCAATTAAATTCATTTTTTAGTCCCTGTCGTAGCCATAGAGGGACTATAGCGATCGATAATTCATTGACCTCACATTAGTTTGTCCTTTGACCACAAATATTTGCATAATATCTATTGTTGGAACTAGGGAACTAAAAACATTGAATTTTATATAATAAAAAGTACCATATATGTAGTAATCTGATTGGAGGTCTTATTGCCGACTTTGCTATTCCCAATGTTTTATATGTTAACATATCCAAACTTTTTCATCATCTGCAGTCTTTTTGAACCATATATTTTTCTTATGCATTGCTTGAAGGTGGATTAATGCTAGCATTAGTTCGAATGTTTGTGTTAGCATTTTTCTACTAGCATTGTCTTAGATCATATACGGTGTTTTTTTTATTTGTACTAATCATATTGAAATGTTTAGATATCCAAGCTTTATAGTGATCGATAATTCCAAAGTTTATAATGTACTTGCCGCATGTATTTGTATTGAAATGTATCAACACTTTTTTTGAGGTGCTTGAATAGGCCTGACAGCTTAAATGTTTACATGACGCGAGGTCCTGCAATAGGCCTAACAGATTAAATGTTTCCATACCACGAGGTCCTTAGACAGCCTGATAGCCTTAAATGTTTATCTAAATACACTTCTCGGAGTACATTTTTTCTCGAAATTTTCCATACAATGTTGCAGTGACTTTGCATAATATTGTTGTCCACCGCCAGTTGAATAGGCATTGTATCTTTCATCTTTCTTCTAGCCTTGCAATATAATTTCATCATCGTTGAAGCTACATACATTTTTTACCGGTCCGGTGAGTGTTTCTTCTTCATTGGTCCGTTGGTTGTTGCTTGTTGTTGTTGTTGTTTGGTTCACAATTCGACCTGCGCTTCTGCCTTTCATCGTTTCGGAGTAAGTTTCCATGCCATAGTTTCATTTTCTATTCCCTGTTTGTTGTTCAATGTTTGTAGTTTGCAAGTAAGAATGTTTACATATTTCTACTAGCCTGCTCATCGTATGTTTTCGGTTCCTTCTGTGCTTCGGTTGCAGTTTCCTAATCGTTGGAGATACATATGTTGTTTACCAGTTCGGTGGTTGTTGCTTGTTCGTTGGTTCGTTGGTTCGCCAGATGCTAGTTGTGTTTGTCTGGGGCCCTGGGGCTGTAGTTGGGCCTGTTCGTGCTTTCTCACTGGTTTGGTGCTTGTTGTTTTCTTTTGTTTGATTTGGCTTTGTAGGGTTGGGGTCCTGCGCCAATAGTTAGAGCTGTTTATTTTATTTTTATTTTTTGGATTATTATTGTTTTTGGGGCGCTTTACGGTGTTCAGCCCCTGCACCCACGAGTCCACATGCAGTCGTATTATTTTCCCTGTCTGGCGAGGTCAATATTTGTTTTGGTGCTTCAATGTTGACATGAAAGAAAATAGTTGCATGAAAAATAGTTGGAGAAGTACATTTGAAATTGCAATATCCGTTTATTTTTTGTTAAAATAAAACATATGCAGGCTGCATTTATAAACCATGTATGGTGAAATGTGTCCATATGAAAATACATTTTCTTTGTCCTCTACACAGACTGGTGTGCCCACGATACAATTTCTCTTGTGCTTGAGATATGATATGTACAACAAAGATTCTGCAAAATTATATTTCCATGTCAGGAAGCATATCTGGGTAGTTTGCCACGGAAAACCAAAATCTTGTATCGTGGGAACAACAGTCTGTGTAGAGGATAAAGAACATGTATTTCCATCGGTGGAAGCATATCTGGATACTTTTCCATGAAAACCATAAATCATTTAGCTACGACCATGCAATTTCGTAATATTTTGTGCCTTGTAATATATTTTGGGCAGGGAAAAAATATTACATATTTACAGCTATGGATGGAGAAGCACAAAGGTTCATGTTTCTGCCTATCTTTTAGACTATTCGTTGAGTCTCTTTTACTATATGTACATATTACTTGTTCTCCGGTGCATACTAGCTTCCATTCATGTTCATTGTATTTTTTGCATTCCCACATTCAAACAAAAAGAATAGCTGGAGAAAACGACGGAGTCTTGACTGCATCGATTGAAGAGGAGATAGAAAGGTGCATGCTTGTATTGTTATTTCATATTCCGTTGTTTTGTATTTCATTTATTGTTTATATATGTGTTCACCTATTTTATTGTATGTAGATGTTGTGTACCTTCCTACATAATAACTTATCTTCATTACATGTATTCATGCATACTAACCTACTTCATGTTCGTTGTATTTTCGCTACATTTAACAAATAGAATGGATGGAGAGGACGATGGACTCTTTGGCGGGAATGTAGATGAGGCATTATAGAAGTGGATACATGTACTGTTATTTCATATTCCAGTGTTCATTTTTTCATTTACTGTCTGTGTATTTGTTGTGCTTGTTTTGTTGCTTCGCACCTTTTTTTTTAATCTTTTTTTTGTTATTTTCTTCCTTGAAATATAATATATTTTTGCATATTCTCATGTGAATCATATTCTATTTGTTGTTACATTGGAATAAATCAACATGTTTCTATTTCTTTTACATGTATGTGTTCATACTAACTTGCCTTCCTATCCATTTCATATTCGGCGTTGCCACCTTGGAAGAAACAGGTTGGTTGGACAGGAAGATTAATTGTTTTGTGCAATAGCAGAGGGTTATGTGGTACAATCTTCGAAAAGGTATACCAACTGTGCTAGTAAATTAAATATACAAACTGGGTGCGGGCATATAATGTTAAACTAGAAAACGATGGCTTGTCAACAATGGGCCTTTCTGCCCTCCCTATTTCTACTTTTTCCATTTTCTATTATCCCTTTTGTTTTCTAATTGATCTGCTTAGTGGTCTTTTCGAAAATGCCTTGGTGCACCAGTTGGCGGACTAACAGTTTCACATCTATGGTCATGCTTCTACCTTATTCCATACTTACCCACTTTGTTGATTGTGGGTGCTAGGTTGGCGGGTTCAATATTGCTCCCCTGGCTTCCGGGTGTCCGCGATATACAGATTGGTCCTGGTGCCCCGCCCTCACGCCCTGTTTACTGTTACACATTTTTCCAGTCAAAAAAATCAAATGCATGCAATTTTACGCTTGTTTAGTCCTTCTGATGGACAGTATACAATGCATATGCTTAGTTAGTGTTGATGTTCATCTACACATGCTTGCATGAGAAAAAGTTGGACTAGTGACATGGGCATGAGCAGTCAGTCATCCCAGACATCAGTAGACTGACAAGGCCAAAGGTAAATATGCATACGCTCTGCTCTTAGCATGTTTGCCAAACAAGTATCCTCATCTATTTATTCATCTATGGCATGGTGAGTATGTTGATGTCATCTGCAATACATGGTTTGCAGTTCTCAAGAAGTATCAACAAGTACAAGTGAGACGCGGAACATAGCACAGGTTCCGCAGAGTAAGAGGTGTGGTTGCAAAACTCTGGCTCCATAGTTCATCGAATTTGTGCGTGTACTTGTAGATTTATGCCCATGAAAGAAGAAGAAAAAAAAAATGCACACTACCATTCACTTTAGTTTTCCTGTTCAAAAATTGTCACCAGGTCTAGAGTTGTAACACCCAAAGTACTATCAATAGAGGGCTTGAACAGCCGCTGAACTGGACAAGTGTTCGTCGGGGACATAATGGTTGTCTATAGCACCTACCCGAACAAGGAAAACAAAACTAGATCCATTATGCCTGTTGACATGACAGACAAGGAGGCCATGATGACAGTGACACTGACTATTCCTACACAACTTGTACAGAAACATGCAGAAAAGATATTGTCGGGTAATGGGATATCCATTACAAATTTTAATATATTGTCCAAAACAGTATATGACTGTGGTGATTGTGATCGGATTATTTCGCTCAACAAAACAAGTATTGTGGAAAAAATTCTCGCTGTTTGTTCAGAATATTGTTTCGTCCTGGACGCGACTATCAACCAGCTTGCACATAGCAGTGATATTTACCCAATCAGAACCATTGGCATAGCTATCACACTGGCGAGAAAACTTGGCTCGCAACACATTCTCCATATAAAGGATGGAGAGTCGGATAGCGACAAGGCAATGGTACCGCTTTCCATATCCAGTTTTGTCCTTTACTTTCGCATCTGCATGTATCTCGGGTAAGTTACACAAATATTGCATTGTTCCATGTTGTAGCTGCAATTGTTTGATACTTTTTCAAATTTGTTTTCATCAATGGAACAACAATTGCATAAAGGGCAGTTTCCACTTATGCTCTTCAAAAATATAACAAAGAAAAGGGATGTTAGAGAAAGGATCTTTCGCACAACCCAGGCAACGTTTGTAACAGAGTTGCGAGCAGATATAGTACAGGATCTGAAGAAACTAGCTAGCTCTAGAACTGTTGTGCATATACATCCACAAAATCATCCTCACTTTGCTTATACAAATATCTTTCACCAAATTTTTGCAGCTTGTTTTATTTTATTTATTTTTTTAAGGGGGGGGGTGCAGTTGTGTATTATATTGTTCAATGTATTAATTTCTATGCTCGCATTCCCAGGTTGAAGGTTTTTTGGTTGCAGCGAATGCGTAATTGACCCCCTTTGAACCTGTATGTGTGCGCGAAATGCAACTCTCCTGCTTCTGCCTCTGCTTTGATAAGTGATGATACGATTGATTATTTGTGATGCAGTGAAAAATGTCCATATATATATGGACATTGCCTCAATGTTGTCATCCGAACCATGGGCAACACAACCGTGCATTGTACAGTTAGGCAACCTTTGTTAAAAAATGTGCTTCCTAAGTTGGCAGAATTGTCGTATGAAACATATCTACAAAAAAAGGCAAGCAGTTTCTACATGTTGCGCGACTTACGAATACATAACAAATTTACCTTAAATGGGGGCAATGCAATTTTACATATCGGTTGAAGAAGGAAAAAAAATACATATCAAACTTTGGCAGGAAACAGAAATATCTCATGTATCTCTATAATATATCTTCAACATCCAGATGAATGTTCATCGGACTTGAGTACTTGAGATTGCATGTGCATAAGATTGTTCGATCGAAGAACTGGAAGCATGGCAGCAAACCCCATATATCCCATGGCCCCGGATATTTTCTACTGGGAACATATACTAGATGTAACAGAAAACGAATGTCGCGACGTCTTTTCTTTGTATATCAAATTGTTTGATGCAAAGGTCGATGCGTCCTGCTCTATGGAACCTTGTGGGAACTTGCTTGCGGCATGTTTGGAGTTTAGTTGGTTCTTGGTTGTATGCTTCGTCTGTCAATTTGTATATCGTGGAACTTTGAGTGTTGTTTGGAGGACACAAAACAATAGAATTGCAATTTTTTAGCCAGCTAGCCCGCAAATCCACCTGATAATGTGTATGGCGTTGTGA